>QLPD01004205.1:0-20367 GCA_003314085.1 Hymenopellis raphanipes
CTATCTGGCTTTGTGCTTTCCCATCCTTCTTCTTCCATTCTTTGATGGCCGTTTCCTTGGTTGAAGTGATTGCGGTGGGATCTGCTGGGACCGGTTCCTGCGTGGTTCCGTCGACATACTCAAGAAGGTCTTTGTCACGGAGAATCGCGATGATTCGTCGCTTCCACGGGATGTAATTGGTATCGTTGAGGTGCTCAATTCGATATGTTGATGAGCTGGAGTCTGCCATCATGGCGTATGTGTGAGGATTGTGTTATAATGTGTTTCGTGTGTGTGTGTGTGTGGTGTTAGACTTCTACGGAATCAGTTGTTAAAGGCCGGGGCCCATAACCTGTTCGCGCAGATAGGTCGAGTGTGTGATGTAACGGACGCGATAAACGTCCGGACTGATTTCGTAGTAGTTAAATGAGTACACTAATCTTGTATGTGTACGGTTGTGATCATGGGTAGGAAAGAATTAATTTATTGAGCACAAATACACGGCTTTATATACTGAAATGTCCATGACTCATAAGGAGTCAGTAAAGTCTGTGAGTCACGACGACTCATGCTAGTCTGCCCCATGCAGCACTAGCGGGTTGACCGAGCAGCCCGAAGGCTCTCGCTCCAACAGCATCACAACCGGCGAACATCCGGTCGAAAGTATACAGTACTCAAACCGATATTGCCACTCTCATCTGCAGCAGAGCAGAGCGGACATGCTTAACCAGGAGTTCAAAGTCCTTCGCCATCACTACGAATGTTCACTGCATATCTTTCATCTGGATCTCTGCGCCGACAATCTTCGCACTTCTGCGACCGCCGTAGACGCAAAGCGGGCTATCATGTCACACGCGTCATTCCAGAAAATCCTGCTAGCTCGGAAACAACCATTGCCTTCCAAGTCTTCCTCCGTCATCAACCGCATATTTATTCTCCACAAGTTTACTACCTTATTGTTATCCCCCTATGATATCTTACTGCCAATACTTTCCATCATCTGGAAATACGTGTCGTCGCCGGTAAAGACTTCTGGACATTCGTTACCGCGCATTGCGCATACATCCCGTCACATATCATCTCACGTTTCCTTAATATTGTCTGACCCGGGACCCCCCCCCCCCAATCAGGACTCCCAAGGTTGTCAGAAAGGCTTAGAGACCTCAACGAGTTCGCGGGTCACGTGGAAACTCGGGTACTCGATCCGGCCGGGGGTCTCGGCTACTCGACTCGTTTGATCCGCGGATCAATGACGAGTCGGATCACTTAAGGATCGCGAGTATGGCCTTGGAGGCGTGAGTACTCGTCGCGAGTACTCGGTTGTACTCGCAATATTGTAGATATATATTTAAACTAAATTTACAAATTTTTTTCAACTCAAATGGGCCGTTGCGTCGCCCAAACGAGACGTTCGCGTGATTTTCTGATCACTTCTCACGATCCGGCAATCGCCGAGAGGCCGCTGATCGAGTCAGATCTCTTCCATCTTTACCACCACCACCGCGATCTGGGGAGCGACGATTGTCGCCCCTGCTGTCCTGACGAATGTCAGACAGCTATAGGTGGTTTATCTGGGTCTCAGCTCTGTGCTGGACCCGCTGGGCTCGCTGCTGCTGTCTCTGTGACAGCAGCCAGGATAGCAACGGACACGACGTCGACGCGGACCGGAGGACGATGAGGACGACGAGGACGAGAGGACGGTGAGAAGGAGGCGGAGGACGAGGAGATGGAGACGCGTCAATGATGACGGCGCGTCTAGAAAGACGACGACAACGATCCCACCATCACTCCCACCACTCCCACCACCACCTCCACTACTCCCACCACCACCTCTGCTGCTCCCACCACCACCAGCACCGCTCATGCACGGCTGAGTGTCCCCGTGCCATTGCCCGGGGATGCTCACCGGGCATGAATAGATTTGGGTGCAGTGACCCGCGAGTTTACTCGCAAACTCGCTTGACTCGCGAGTCAACGCGGGTCGAGTCAAAAGCGGATCACGAGTACGCGCTTTGGGGCGCGAGTACTCTCTATACGGATCGCGAGTCATACCCGAGTATGACTCGTTGAGATCTCTAGAAAGGCTGGAATTGGGCGGTCAAGCTTCGGCTCAAGCGTTCTGGGGGAATCTTACCTGCGCGTTATAACTCCCAATCTCAATTCTGATTCTCCTAGCGCTGCTCCTTCATCGCCAATGCTCGCCGCGCCACGCCTTACATTCAATAACGTGCCTGTCTCGCTGAGCGTCCCCACCAGTCTTTACCAGTCTTGTCAGTATCTCTCCGCATGACGCAACTGACCTTGCGACCGCTTCACCGTCTACTCGTACTCAGGCTAATGCGCCTCGCACCGTCAAGGCTAGATTTGCTTTTCTTGAAGAAACCATATCGAAGATGTTCCCTTCTCCTCCCGCAGAGCATCACAAACGCTCCTTACAGTTCTCATCTACTCGTTCGATTGACAAGGAAAACGTTGGTCTCGCAGACGCCGCTAACTTATCTGAGCACAACATCAACAAGCGCTCGCACATGTTCGATCAGGCTGGATCGTCAAAGCGGAGGAAAGTGGATGATAGAATGCCTGTTTCTGCTCCGATAACGGATGGGCAGTTGACTGCGGCGGTACAGGTGAAAGAGCATGGCTATCGGCGCGGACTGATTGAAAGGGTTATGTCGAAGAAGGCCGCGTCAAGTGGTAGCGCCTAAGCCAGTGTTTGTCATTGCGTTCGGGGGCTATATATTCCTATCATTATTACTATATACTGTTGTAGATTGTACTACTTGTATCAATGTGTATCCGTCGGCTGCTCCTCTTCTCATTATATACGAACAGTTTGAGCTCCTCGTCCTGGAAGAACTTCTTGGGGAGGCTGTTTACGTCCAACAGGACACGTCTTCTCACTCGTCCATCTACAAGACTTGTTGCCGCTCTTTTGTAATGACTCTTTCAGACCAAAGAGACCGCATCGTGATGCGGAGGGCGTGTGCATGGTCTGTAACGTGTTTAGCATGCGCTCGATTGAAGGCAAAGTCGCAGGTGACACGATGATTCAGATCGTTAAGTTGTGGGATGTCAAGTAGTAGAGATCAATTACTACTTTCCTGCTTAAGTAGAACAGTTACACTGTTCAAAGTGTATTTGAATCTGCTTCGCGATATTACTGTAGGGTATGAAGATGATGATACAGGGATCTGTCTATTTACAAATAAATACAGAAGGACAACAGAAGGAACTACAAGCACTTGACCCAACTGCTGGCCCTCAAAACGCTCCAAGTCGCGAAATTACTATGTAAATCAGACATCTACGATATACCTGGACACGGGAGGATGAAAGACCACTCGGCGCTTATGAGTGAAATGCTCAACATCAAGGCGCCCATAACCAGAAGCGCCACTGTATAAAGTTTGTCCGCATTTGGACTAATTGGAAGCGGAGTTGGATGAACTGACTCCAAACCAAAAACATATACAATCGGCTCGGTATGCAATGTTGCTCCATTAACATTAGTGAAACCTAGCGAATGTCGATATCAGGAGGAATGGTATGAACCAAAGACAACCAACCCGAATTTATCCTTGCCGCCACATCAAAAGCTTGATGTACATTGTCAGTCCACATGACTGCAGAGAGGGAGTACTCGGAGTCATTTGCAAGATTTGCAAGATCGACAGCTTCATCAACGGTGTCGCATATCGACATCTACACACCCTTCGTACTTACCTGGCGCAAATGTCTCCTCCTTCCACAGCGCGAGCTCCCTGTTCACGCCCAAAAGGATATGCGGCTGCACAACGCTGTCACCGCACTCGGGGTAGTCATGATTAGGATCTTCAATGAGCATCTCAGCGCCATCATCAACAGCCTCCCTGATCATTCCTCGCACTCTATCGGCGGACTCCTTGGAAAAAAGTGGCACCAATCTATGGTGCGCAGGATCACCTGCTGTGAAACCCGGACGAGCTCCACCACCACCGATATAGGCTTATCAGCGACTGCGCACTGCACAATTACGCGTTCTGTGCTCATGCAGACTTGCCCAGAATGCATCATCGCCGCAAAGACGATCGCATTCGCAGCATGCGCAATGTTGGCATCATTCAGGACCTGTTCAGTCAGTCAGCCTGCCCTGCTGATTACTTATGGTGATGAAGGACGGACTCACAACACTCAGCGCTTTCCCGCTACATTCCACGACACACGGTTTGGGGTATTTAGCAGCTTCCATCGCAATAAGCCTCCCGACGCGGTGGCTTCCCGTAAACTAAATCGAATGTCAGACTAGTCCAAGTCGAGTTGTAATACATTATACATACATTGATCATGCGGATAATCAAGTTGAGGACGCCTTTAGGTAAACCGGCCTGGGGATAGTTAGTTGACCAAAGTATGATTGGATCGCTTCAAGTTTAACACACTTCATGAAAGGCTTCCACAACGAGTGCCTGGCTTCGAGGGCTGATTTCTGACGCCTTGAGGATGACGGTGTTTCCACACATGATCGGAATAGCAACAGCACGCAGAGAAAGAATTAACGGCGCATTCCAGGGGGAAATAGACAATCTGACAGTGAAATGCATCAGAAACGCATAGGGTAAGAGAAATGCGAGTACATACATGACGCCCATAGCTCTCCGTTGGATCATGACGTGCCCTCCAGCGGCACTTGGCAAATACTCGCCTGATAGTTGGCCGGAAAGGGAGACACAGGCGCGCAGGAAGTTGGAGGAGAAAGACCAGTTGAACAGAGACCAATCTATCGTCGCGGCTGTCTCTGATTCTATAGCCTCCCTGCATCGTTCCTTGAAAGCGTCGGAAGAGAAGATCTCGGCTGCCTTCAAGAATATGCTCTGCCGCAATGATATGTCGCTCTTCTCCCAAGAGAGATACGCCGTATGCGCCGCATCGACTCTTTGACATCGTCCACAGTAGCGGACCGCGATCTGCTGACTACGTCGCCAGTGTAGGGATTTCGAACCTCAAAGACATCATCTGAGGAGAGGTCAGGATAGCGCCACTCACCATTGATGTAGAAAGGCGCCACGGGAGCCCCCCGCAATGTCCTTCTGTCATAATAAAAGTGGGATCAAAAGGGAGTACGGAATGAATGAGAAGCAACACTAACCTTTATAGTTCAAGAGCTATATACTTGAAGGAGCTAAAGAGGACGTTCGTTCAGAGGGGATAGGACCGAGATGATTAGGGAACCATATAAGATGCCCCTGTTAGTAGTTCAAGAGTAGTGTTGAAGGCAAGTCCCAGGCCGACTGCCACCGTCCAGTCGCAAATCGACGAGTAGATACCTCCCAGGCGATGCTAGCCCTTTCATTGAGCCAATTCCAGAGTCTGTCATGATTGTCTTGCTGCTTCAGGAAGAATAAATGATAGACATGTTGACAGTTCGAGTATCGCTCCGCTGTCGCTGCTATTCCTGCTCCGACGTCGGCAGTTTCATCAACCTATACAAAGCACATGTTTGGTTCTAGGGCCAGTGGAGGTGAGAAGAACATTGGTACTCACCCTTGTAAAACTGCAGTGAGGCTGTTCCGAGCCTTTCGGCACGATTCAACAGACATTCTTACAGTAAAAGATGGGAGGACGACCGAGCCACGCGAACGCCGGAGACATCCTGAACGAAACAACTGGAACCGGCCAAGCCAAATTGGCCGGAAACAAGAAACGACAGCTACGTTGATTGCCGATGTAATGCCTCTTAGGAACGGACCAGAACAGACCAGAACGAGGAAAGCATCTTGTTAGAGAAGACCGTAGGCAAATCTAGTTAGTATTACAGGCGCAAAGCTGAGAAGGAACGCGCAAGGAAGACTTAAAACATATCAATAACACTGACGATTATACAACTCCTTTAATCCCGAGGTCTGCAGCGAAAATCATAGCAGCTTTCTCTCCAATAATCATAGCTGTATTATAAGTGTTCGCGCCGACGTTGGAAGGTGCGATACTCAGATCTACAAGTTCGTCAGATAATCAACATGAGTATTGATCGCATCAGGCTTTACTTACCAGCAAGCTTCAAATTCTTCACTCCGTACACGTTCAGACGAGAGTCAACAGCTCCCATTTTCTCCCTCGGCTTCATAGCGCAAGTGCCGAGCTAGCCTTCGTTGAGCAATGAAAATATCAATCAGCGCCACACTCACCGAATGCCACGTGGTGCTAACAGTTGCCTTGAGCCATGAATCTATCGCACGATCATCCTCCGCCGAGTACTTGATAGCAGGCGATCCAATATCGACAGGTCCCTCGGCCTCCTTTCCTGCCGCGTCGCTGTTCGCAGCAAACTTGGGGTGATCAGGGAGGTGCTCCCCACGATAGGCAGGCATGTGGCGCGCATACTCCCTCGACTGCTTGTACGTCCATCTCGCCGCGACCACATCCACATGGCTAACAGCGTCTTCAATCAGACACGGGTTCAATATTAAAAATTGAAGATGAAGAACTCACTCTTTCAGAAAACCGGGATTGAAATCAAGAGGCGCGTATGGGTTGCGAGAAGAGATGTGCACGTGCCCGGTGGATATTGGGTAGGACATGATGTAGAGAACGTTGAAGAGTTTACGGCCTTTGGTGTCTGGTGTAATGCCGAGGTACGCGGCGCATGGGCCAATCCATACAAGGGGCTTGTCTGGCGCGGGTTCGTAGTAGGTCTTCCAGTGCTCTTGGAATTTAGAACCAAGTTGAGAAATGTCTTTCGCAGACGGACGAATCTTAATGCCAGCATCTATACCGCTGCACGAAGTGTGAGAGACAATCATAGTACCAGGGATAAGTGCTTACTTGTGAGCCATCAATCCTCTACCATCCTGCTTCCACGTTGCCAAATGACCTGTTCATAAATGATCAGTCAATACAACTCAAAGATGCCAGACAACTTACCGTCAATAGCCGCTTGGTTTCCCTCGAAAATGTCCTTCAACGAGTCGGAATTCTCGTCAACAAGGTAGGTCGGTAAAAAGAGATTATGGTCTGGAGGTTAAGATGTCAACTACAGACATCGCCTCCTGACCAACGACTCACCATTGTACTTCTCCCCAACCCCGGGCAGATAAACTACCTGCTGGATATCGCACTTCTCGAGTATATGTTTAGCGCCGATCCTAGACCTAAAACGATACGCATGAGCGACATTATCGCGAGGACCCGAAGTATAATTTACGTTCAAGAATCGAGGGAGAACCGAATCCACCAGTGGACAGCACCACAAGACGAGAAGCCTTGTACATAGTGATCTTCGGCGACCTCTCAGTCGCGACATCATCCACACATTCGACAGCCTCGGCGACATGGTTATTGAAAACGACCCGATTGACCTTTTGCCCACAGTAAGGACAACAAGATTCTTGTTTTTTGCTTGGCTGTAAATATCAAAGTTCGCGACGTCGGACCGCTTGCCACTCTCGTGACCAATGTACCTTCAAAAGCTGTCAGCATCGTTCACATATGTGGCGTCCAAGGTACACCGTACACACTTCTGCCAATGCTAGGAACGTACTTATGTCAGTTGACTTCTCCAGGAGGAACTCAACGAGACTTACTCCATATGCATTGCAACTCTTAAAGTCATTGACATCGTCTGTAAAATACTTGGCAGGCGTAGCCAGGAACTGATCTCCAATGTCAGTTCTGTGTCCTCCAGGAGACACCTGAATGGGCCCCGAATCGCCGTGTGTAGAGAGATCCTCATTCCCATGAGCTTGATACGTTTCCAGCTACACACGTCCATCAGAACAAACTCGCTTAACTGCATCGAAAGAGACGCACTTTCCGAGCGAGTGGTATAAGCTCAGCCGAACCCCATCCGGGATTCCTGAGCTTCTCCCAATCGTCAAAGTCGGACCCAGCCGCGCGTGTATACATCATAACTACGCGTCATCAGTCGAACCGAATTGATGAACAGGACGACGACACTTACAATTGACCGCCGATCCTCCACCTAGACATCTCCCAGTGGACACTGTCACTTGACGTCCGTCTAGGGCATCACTAGGTTTAGCGAGATAGTGCTTGAACACCTTATCGGAGCCCATGTTCGTGATATAACGCCCCGGATGGAGATGGTTATCGAGGCCTTGAATGTGGGGTCCTGGCTCTATAATCTAAGGACCATTCAGCGGGTTTGTCATGACTTCCGACCGCATAATGTACAAGTATTTTCAGAGATGGATCAGCCTCTGCAAGTCGGCCAGCCGTCACACAAGCAACTGTACCACCTTTCGAATGACGTCAGCAAGTAAAAACGGACGGTCCAACAGTGGAGTGCGTACCGCCAGCGAAGATAATGTCGTAGGTTTGGACGTCGGCAACCATGGTTGGAGAAAACGACGCGTTTGACTGTGAGGGAATCCGGAACGGTGAGAGGGCTTTTCTATTCCCTTGTCGTTTATATAGGAGTCGCCATCACGGACAAGTGACGACGAGGGCAGAATGGCTGCTAGATAGGGGTTGGTGGGGTTTCGGTGCAAAAAAGAGGTCCTAACTGATAGAGAACCTTGATAAAGGGCAGCAACTAAGCACGGTTATCTTGGAAACAGAGAATCAATCCCTCTCGAGTTTCACAACACGTGGAATAAGGCTTCGAAGAAAATAGACTCGCGGGGAACTCGGAAACGTTAAGAAAGTGCTTTGATATTATACATGAGCCGAATCAAGCTACCTGTAGAAAACTCAGCCTCGGCTCCACGACAAATAGAACGTGAACATGCCTTACGCCTATCTCACACACGATCAAGATGGAGCAAAGCGTAACTTCCATTTGTGAGCCTGGGAGGTTCAACCACCTCTCTAATTTCCTCATCCTCATCCAGCAAGTCAAAATCTGGTAAATCACCACGGCCGCGCGGCTGGACGAAGTTGGTATTCGGTGTTAGAGTAATGTCGGTCATGGCTGCGGGATTATTCGGAACCATTTCTGGTCGCGTCACCCTGTACAGTACAAGGTGACAGACGATGAGAATAAAATATCGTCGTGCTTGATGGCACTCCTTTTCCGTCGTCGACGACGCTGTCGCCGAAGGATAGCCATCTGACCTGTGACATCGGGAAGACACAACGCGTAGACCTGTGCGACGTGAGCGGACAATTGGCACCCGTGATCCAAGACACGCACAAGAGGATACTACTAGATAGCTGCTGACATGTCAAATGCGCCTCGGATCAACAGTAATTTCTACTTACAACATCATAAGATTGGCAACTGCCTTGGACCGTCTCTCCCCGTCGTCCGCATCAGATAAATCCGTCTTTATTCGATCTTGATGGCTGCGAACCCTAAAACGTACACCATCATTCGCGACCAACACTACGCACATCATCAGCGCTATAGCACCATAAATGAGGACCATGGAGATAAGGGCTATCAAAGCCAAAGATATCCCAAAGCGTTTCTCTCAGCTTCGTATTGTTTCTCAATCCAACCCTGTCCTCGAGAAGTCAGCGTCCGCATGGTCCAAGTTAATTGATGATGGAGACCTACAATATCCCGTATTGCTGTAGTAGTTTGAGCTCATATCGCGTTGGAGTTTGAGTGAAAGGGAATCCCGTCAAAAGTACGCATACACCATGGATTGTCCAACCGAGAGGTGCTCTGCGTATCGCGGTAAGCCGCAAGACCGTAAAAAGATGGTTCTAGGACATACTTCAAGCATAGGAACTGCTATATTCGTCGTCTGGTAGTGGTTTACATATCTGACATAGCCTTTATGATTAACACAGTTACAGGCATGGACCAAGCACATACCAAAGACATGGGGTTTTCTGACGGCTAGGAAATGGCGCCACCAGTACAAACAAAGATGCATTTCACGCGTTTGGGTCGTGGAGACGGCACCCATTGCAGCCGAGAGACACGATACAACGTGCGACGTGAAAGTTCGTCGGCCGAGAAATACGGTACAAGGCCGTGCAGGAGTTAGAGATCGACCGCGATTTTGTAAGGCATTTATGATTGCGCCACAGTAGGCGGCTAGCGCGCGTAAGACAGGAACTCGAAGATGATGGCGGTAAGAAGGAAGGAGGGTGGGCATTATCAAAATAGGATCGCCCGATTATCGCCGATTATTCTCCCACGGTTTTCATGACCCTCAAAGAGGACCCCGGCATGCCCCCCAAGAGGTCCGTTCCAAAATGGCCTGTTTTGGGCACTTTCTGTTAGGTCTCTAGTGGGCAAATATGTACGATTTCTTGCACAGGCGACGCCTTTCTGTTTGATTTTCCATACAAGCCTCACGCACCTTGTGCAAGGCTGTCCTGAGCACCTTAAACTCGCACTCGATGGTATATATATGGTCAATAGTATAGATTAGAAAGGAATTTAAAGGATGTCATAGTAGGCTACTGCAATATAAGGAGGATAAAAAGGAAACACCGCTTCTGAAAACACTATCCAGACTCCATGGGCTCGACCTCCTCGTCAACATCGGAATCCTCCTCTGGCATTGGCATGATTTCATCCTTCGAGACCTTGCCTTTGAGTTTCAGAACCGCATCGTACAAGTCCTCCATCCGTGATTCGCATACCGAGATGATCGCTCTGGATTGGTCGCAAAACGTTGTCAGGCT
Organism: Hymenopellis raphanipes; assembly: GCA_003314085.1. Taxonomy (NCBI): domain Eukaryota; kingdom Fungi; phylum Basidiomycota; class Agaricomycetes; order Agaricales; family Physalacriaceae; genus Hymenopellis; species Hymenopellis raphanipes. Next base: position 10,558 of record QLPD01004205.1, read on the forward strand.
GAATGGCATGGCACCTGTCAACGAGACTTTTGATGAAGACGACTTGTAACACGCCAGCGAGAATATGATATGACTCCTCGGGATCCGCAGAATAGTCGAGCACGCCAGCTCGTTACAAGTCATCGATGTCATAGCTGGGCCCAAATGACTGTAGAGGCGAATGTAGATGTACGATGGCATGCCAACACTGTCCACGGACTCGATATACTCATGTGGCGCGCCACGGTAGCCAGCTTGCGTATACATGGTTACGACTGAGAAAGTAAGTCAGCTGTAGGTAATGTCAAAGCTGAACAAGCTTACTTTCTCCCACTAATACCTTCCTCAACTTAAGCCCCTTCTTCTTCGGAACAGGTTTCAGAGCAATCACGAAGTCGCCAATCGCCAGCGGTTTGATCGTAGGTAGAATGTTTGCACAGTACATGTGCTCATGAATATCTTGAACGCCGGTGAATGCTACCATTCGCTGTAGAAGAAATGCCTAGAAAGCAGTATTAGATCTACGATCGGTACAAGGGAGTACCGAGACATACCTGAGCAGCCTCCTTCTGAACGACTGCCTTGTTTCTGGCTCGTACTGAAGTATCCGACGTGTCGAGACCACTGAAAGTACCGGTATGCCGTACTTGCCTTCCACCACCACTAGTTGTATTTGCGGATTCTGAAGGTGTGACATAGGCGGTGAGTCGTTTGAGTATAGCCTCGCGAAGCTTGACTTGTTCTTCGGTCGCTGTACGGAAAGCACCATGGAGAGGTATCCCAGCTAGGGCGGTTGATAGACGGCCATGTTGACGAATGGCTTTTGCCGCCGCTTGAGTTTGATTCGAAGAACGTTCTTGAATCATGACCTGGGTATCGAGCTGATTGTCCTTAACAAGCTTGAGAGCCGAGTTTCGGGAGGGCGGCAGCGGCTGGTTGGTTGGACACGACTGAATAATGTTTAGTAGTAGTGCAAACAACGGCAAAGGTAAGACGTACTTCACCGCTGGCTCGCGATTGAGAGAGTGCGACTTGAACAGTTTATTGGACTTTCTTACTGCTGGCATCTGATGAGTCGGGGAGATTCTGACTGTTGGGAAACATTAACAATCAGAATGAAACGGATGCGATGAATGACTTACATTGTGAGTGACGCATCCGCGCTCTCTGCGGCGAGTGCCATCCTACATGATTCGATTTCAGAAGTCTCCTTTTTTGATCGTGGGCCCGTATCGTGCAGGAAGAGCATTTCGATAATTGTGTTCCCAGGCACTCGGTTCGATGGACGAACATCCGTACACGACTCAGGACGAACATACTGTCGCAGCATGGCCTCGGCGTCAATTCCAAGCTGAGACAGAAGCTGTTTGCTCTCGTCGAAGGCCCATTTAGATGCCGCCCTCAACTCATTGTCGTCTGGGTACTCCATCAGTGTTGGAAGATCAAGGTCCTTGGTGTGGAAGTATGTATGATGATAACCGGCGGCTGTCTGGTTGATTTTCTCCTTGTCTGTGAGTCGGGAGAAATCACCCAGTAAGAGAACTCGAAGCTTGCGAACAAGATGGAGGAAGTCCGTATAATTGAAGTCCTTTTTCAGCTGTCGAAGGACTCCGAAAACATGTTCGCACGTTTCTGTCGAGTGTAACCAGGGCAGGAAAGGGTATTTGGGATAATAGCGCCGGTATACAACGATGAGCGAGAGAAGGCTATCACAGAGCGTTATGAAGATATCGAAGCTCTGACGGGAGATGAACTGGGTGTTGACATTATAGTCTGGATGCAGCGTGATATGTGTACGCCATGCCATCAGGAAGTAGCGTGCGCGCATTACCATTCTCGAGCGTTCAAGATGGCTGATCTATTCTGCCAGGCATCTACAAGCTCGCCAAGAACGAAAAGATAAATGGATAGGGCTGGGTTCTCCTTGTGATCGGGTGAATTGACACGAAACTTTAAGGTGTCGGCGGCGAAAAGACGGGCTGCTGCACGATCGTCCTGTCTATCGACACGTAAACAAAATGCATGAATAGTCAGGAGCAACGCCGCTCGAAGCGGGCTCTGGCGTCTCACAGTGAAGTGGGGAACCGTCATTTCTGGAAAATAATGGCTTGTCCAAAAGCTGCAGGACGGTATGCGTCAATACTTTCGAGATTTTCGTTTATTCATGAGGACAATAATTGACACACAAGTTGGAAACACCGACGGATCACTGAGGGAAGGTCATATTCCCACGAACCAATGCTGTTCCCGACGATCACGAAGGCGCTTAGCATGGGACCGGAAATGTCTAATGCGCGCCAATTCTGTTCACAAATGCCGCCATAGGACCGTCCTCAAATGCCTATGACGAATCACAGCACGAACCCTATCAAAATAGCCATCTGGGGCTCTGTTGTCACAAATTTTCACGTAGTCGGATCAGGACCTGGACCGTAGCGTACTCGCCGGGACATAAATGACTGGTCTTCCTGTGGTAGGAGTGGTGTTTAAAAGCAAGTTATTCGATCCCAGACGCGTACAGTCAGACGTACACTTTCAGCTAGATCTCAGGATAACAATTCGGATGTGACTGCGACGGGAGATGACTTCAACTTGGACAAGGTGATTCGGGAATTGTTGACGAGGTATGTGGAATTCGTGGATGTGCGACAGGTATTGGCTGACTTTTTCCAGGCGAGAAAACGCTAGTGTCGGGTTTCGGGATCTGCAGGTTGTCGGACTTGGTGCTTCAACATCGTATCAGTCGACGGTGGCGTCGGTCTTTGATCCCAGGACATTACTACACGCGATCCAAAAGATCCGACACCCTCCTACACACGACATCTTGCATGGATTTGAAGGCATAGTCCAGCCTGGCGAAATGCTCCGTAAGTATCTCTTTATCCTTCGTAGTACTATCTAATTTTTCTGCAGTCGTACTTGGCCGCCCCGGTTCGGGATGCTCAACGCTGCTCAAAACGCTCGCCAACCAACGCGGTGAATATCACGCAGTGCACGGCACAGTACAGTACGACTCCCTCTCCCCGCGCGACATCAAGCGGCATTATCGCGGTGATGTCCAATACTGCCTCGAAGACGACGTGCATTTCCCCACCCTTACCGTGGAGCAGACGATCAGCTTCGCCGCCAAAACTCGTGCCCCCCGTGGTCGTCTAGGCATCGCTGCTTCGCGGTCCGAATACATTGACATCATTACGGATTTCCTCATTACCGTGTTTGGACTGGAGCACGCTCGCCATACGCCCATCGGTAATGCCGCAGTTCGTGGGGTCAGTGGTGGCGAGAAGAAACGCGTCTCCATATGCGAATCACTCGCAACCAGGAGTCGGATCGCTGCTTGGGACAAGTAGGTTTTCTTTCCTTCATGTATTCATTCCCTCGAGCCTGATGGTCTTAACTAGTTCTACCCGTGGTCTTGATGCCTCGACGGCTTTGGAGTTTGTTCAAGCACTCAGGATTGCAACCCAGATGCTCGATATCACCACGATTGTCACGATATACCAAGTCGCAGAGTCGCTATACAGCCACTTTGATAAAGTCTGCATGATATACGAGGGCAAGATGGCATATTTCGGACCGGCCAAAGACGCGAGGTAAGCCCATCTGGCGTGGCTGCGTTTTACACTGACAACCGCTATTTATAGACAATACTTCATTGACATGGGATACACCCCGGCGAACAGGCAGACGACCGCTGACTTCCTTACTGCCGTTACGGACCCACTCGCACGGATTCCTCGAGCCGACGCACTCACTCTTCCGCGAAGCGCGCGGAGGAGTTTGCCTCTTACTTTAGAGAGTCCGCTATCGGACGGCGCAACACCGAGGCTGTGGGCCTATACTTGGTGCAACATACTGGAATCAAGGAGGAGGCTGTGGCTTATAAGGAGAGTGCCGCGCGGAGCGAGCGTTATCCGGCAGAAAAGCAATTGTTTGCTTCTATCGTGAGTATTAGGTCCTAATGACGGCTATAGCCCATACACGGCGAGCATCTTCAGCCAGACGCGCGCTGTGATCATGCGCCGGGTTCAGATCCTACAAGGCGACTTGTTGACTATTGGTCTGAACTTTGAGTAAGCTTCTTCTTTCTCTAAAATTCATAACATGACGCGTATACAGGTCATTCGTGCTTCTTGGCATTATTATGGGTACGGTATTCCTCAAGTCTCCGGAGACTACGGCTGCGGTGTGTTTTGTACTTGTAAGCTTCTTTTCTACACGTCCGTTCCTCAGGAAGCTAACATGTCTGCAGCGTCTTATTGTTTTCTGCTTTGTCCGGCATGAACGAGATCCCCGCCTTGTACTCTCAGCGACCAATTGTCGACCGACACAAGAAGGCCGCGTTATACCACCCATTCATCGAAGCCCTCGCCATGACGGTTGTCGATATCCCTATATCCCTGGTCACTATTATCATCTTCGATACTTTTTGGTCCAGCTCCAACAAACTGCGGTGGGTTTCTTTCTACTCGGTGTTTTGTTGTGTTCTGATTTTATTTAGGGACAATTCTTGTGCGGTTTTCCCTACATTCATCCTGATGTATCTAACTGATGCCTTTGTAGCTTGTTCTTACTGTTCGTTTATCTGGCCACCCTGACCTTGAGGCATGGTTCCGGGCTATCGCTGCAGCATTTAAAAGCGATGCTTTAGCCCAGAGTGCTGCCGGGTTTTCAATCCTTGCACTTGGTCTCTACACTGGTGAGATCTTCCTGGGCGTTAGCGCCTCCGCCTCCTTTCTGAACTCTCCCCGCAGGCTACACTATCCCCAAGCCTTCGGTGAACAAAACCTTCAAATGGGTTACTTACGCCAACGTGTGTACACAGCGTGTTCTCTGACGGTGACAGCCAGCTAATGTTAGTCTTCGCTGAGAAATTTCGAGGGAATCATGGCCAACGAATTCCGTTCCCTCGTGGGCTCGTGCTAGTCCATCATTCCTCAAGGCCCCAGATATGAAAACGTCACTCTCGAGAACCAAGTCTGCACCGTCGTAGGATCCATGCCTGGAAGGGCGACAGTTGATGGCGCAAGATTCCTTCAACTTTCTTTCGACTACTGGCTGGTAGGCTTCAATCTGTGTTCCATCTTCATGTCGTGTTTATCGACTTGCTTTGTAGGACGTGGGCGTCAACATCGCCTTCTGGATCGTGTACCTCATCGCACTCCTCATCTTCACGGAATACAACACTCGGCTCTCCGGTCAAACGTCGGTGCTCCTCTTCAACAAACCGTACATCAGCCTGAGGACGAAGAAGCCGTCGCTACGGAGAGCGGAGAGCGCGGGGGTAACATTAGCTTTACGTGCGGAAACCGAAAAGCCGAGTATCGATGCGGCTGTGATGAAGGACGTCTTCTCATGGCAACACGTCAACTACCGCGTTCCCATCTCACATCACAGCCCACGACAGCTTCTAGACGACATCTCGGGATATGTCGTTCCAGGGAAGATTACGGCGTTGATGGGCGAGTCGGGCGCGGGCAAGACGACACTGTTGAACATCCTTGCACAACGCACGACCATTGGATTTGTTACAGGTGATATGGACATGCGCTTCCTTTCGACTTCCAAGCTCAAACGTGGGTCTTTTTCATTTGCACTGCCTGACTGCGTATCTGACGTGCCTTTCGATAGTGGGTATTGTCAACAGATGGATACGCATGAGCCGTGCTCGACTGTGCATGAGGCGTTCCTGTTCTCGGCGATGCTCAGACAGCCGCAAAGTGTACTCGCGGAAAGTACGTGTCGCAGATTTGCGTCGACCTTCTTCCAACTCATTTGTTCCCTGCAGCTATGACCAACGACTCAGTTGTCTGTCTCTGTGACAGACCGAAGGATCTTAGAATGAACTCGACTGGTAAGTCGAATCTGTTATCTTTGTTCCTGGCGACTCAATTGTTCACGTACAGACTCGCGCTCCGGAGGCCTTGAGCCCTCACGGTGATGCTGTGTTTCTTCAACACGCCTTCAACGATGTTGAAGATCCGTGCCACCGACTAGTGTAAGTACATAGATGGACCAGTTTATCGTGTTCTAATCATTACATTCACAGCAGTCAATTCTGGTTACGTGTGCGACGCATGTGGACGTGCGCCAAGTTGTCACGGTACAGGCTTCCAATCTATGTAGCTTAGCTGTGTAGTCTCCAGGCTGGAGAGGACCTTCAATTCATGCACCCACCAAGTATGTTCTCCTTTTATTGTTTACGCATTCCAGCTGACAACGTCTTCTCAGGGATACCTCGGCACACCGTGCTCAAGATAAAGAAGAGCGAAGACAACGCGGGACCCCACCTGTCTTCCAGAACCGATGGAGAGGGCAAAAGAGTGCGTCTCCAGGTTCGTCTGGAGAGTACTTCATTTAGGCGCGTCGGTGTCAGAGTATGTGTTTCGGGAAGGAGTGTAGCTGAAGATGTGTCGCTGCCTCATACCCTAGGCGACGAGACGACGCGTGCTTGAGGGAGACTCGAGACACGGTGGATTGACGTCTCGGTCAATTGTTAGTGGCTTCCATAGTAGTAACGGACTGGTTCGTGGCACGGTTAGTAGATAGACTTTACGCGTAGTACATGGACATATACCTTATCAATAGTGTACTTGCTTCTCTTACTTAGTTGTCTGCTAATCTTGAAAAAATTGTTTCCTCTGTGGCGTGTGTGATAGACTCACGTCGTTGCGTTGACCAACGCGGACAGCAATGTGAAGAGACTTTTCACTTGTAAGAACGGCCCGAGATGATGACTTTGGAAGCGCAAAAGAGGTCTATATCACAAAGATTGAGAAATTCATAACAACCAGTGCAGTATCTACGATTCGCCAGTCTATTAGCTACTTATCTAAATGCATAGTTGATACAAGGCCGAAGAGAAAGCAGCACGCTCCCAGCCCCCCGAATGAATACAGTTAGTACAACGCCGAAAACAACCAGAGCCCAAATGAATCTATTTAACATCCACCTCGTCGTCCCAGTAATTATAGCTCATCACAGCCCTACCCGGACTCATAACCCGAGCGTACTCTAAAAACAGTCTGCGCTTTCGTCAGCCTCCCTATCCAATACTTCAGACAAATCCAAACTCACCTAAAGTTATAAGCAGTCATGTTCTCCTTCCCCCAAAACGTCTTGGCCCACTCGTTCCCCGCATACGCGATCCTCTTCGCATGTGCATCATGCGCACCCTCCCCGTTAAGCCCACCCCTAAACCACACCAACGCGTCTCACAAATCACTATAATCATTCTGCACCGGCACATAATGCACCCACTCCTGCGTACGGTCGAGCCACCACTCCGGGTAGACCGCGCTCTTGAATATCAGCAAACGCGTGGACATGAGCCGGTGGAAGCGGGAGGACCAGCCGTTCCCATCCACGTCCAAAATAAACTTGTACCGATACGCCTCCGCCGGCCGGCGTATGCATCATAACGTTGAACGGGTACAGCGCCTCTAGCCTCTAGCGTGGCACATACATGCTCTGCACACTGAGAAGGCGGACCCATGAACCCAATATCCAGCATCGGTGATGAACGTCTCCTCCCCGTCCATCCAGTTCAACAGCGTCAAGTTCGTGTCAAAGTCGCGCGTAGCCCATTACGCCATACGCGCCCGATGCGCGCTGCGCCACTCATGGTCGCCCCCAGCCCAGATGCCCGTGTTCATACCACGCCATTCCAGCCGGGCGTCCCACTTCTCCTCCCATGAGCAGTCATGCGACTCGTCGTATTCTCCCCGCCACGCTATCGTGTGCACAAGCGTAATGTAAGAACCAGTCCCACGGTGCTTAGAGTCCCAAGATTACACACGACAAACAGTACGTTGTTGCGTAATACGTAGGGTACAAGCGATGTGGGGGTGGTAAGAGTAAGATACCGGATACTGTACATACGGGGGGGTTTATATAGTACAGCGGAATATCATATGATACATGGGAGAGTGAAAGAGGAAAGAGCGAGTGATACCAAGAAAGGATAGGATGAGCAGTTACCACAAAAGGGAAGAACTAGAAGGATCCGTTACACCCGCCGCCTCCAGATTAGCGCCACAGCTAATCTTCAATCGCGAAGAGCATCATCAAGTCCCGAGTCGGAATCGGTGACCATGCCTTCATCTTCTTCATCTCCGTCAGAGTCATGGTGGGATGGTGGTGCCGGAGGTGCGGACATGGGGCGAGGGGGTGTGTTTCTCGAAGAAGAGCCTCGTGTAGAGGAGCTAGGGAGTGCTAGCGGGGTATCGGCGGGTCCGCTAACTGGGAAGATAGGCGGCGGTACAGACGAGGTACCTACATCAGGTGCCTGAGCCGTCTGTCCCACCGGACAGTCCAGAGCATAACGCGGCGGTTGGGACGAGGTGCCTACATCAGGTACCTGAATCGTCGGCCCCACCGGATAGCCTAGGGCGTAACGTCGACGGCGTTCTTTATACGCGTCCCGGTCGAAAGTGATCTTCCGCGGCACTTTGGAAATGCTCGCTGGTAGGCGTGAAGGTGGAGCATGCGGTACCTCGTCCCATCGACGAGGTAGTCCGTTCACCTGCACCTCGAGTGCGAATCGCCACAAGGCCTCGTGCGCCATGTCCCGAATGTGCGGAGTGAGTTTATTGGGTTTCTCCACAACCGCGGTGAGAAAGCGGATGCCCCAGGGTTGGGCAAAGTACAACAAGTCGACGGAAATGCCACGCACAGCCAACTCGCGTGCGAAATCAATCAACGTTGCATTGTGAAGAGTGTTCGCATCAAGCGGGAAATAATTCACCTTAGCTGCAAGTATGAGCTGGTGTTGCGCGCGGATATCGTCATAGAGAGGTGGGTAAGAGACAAGGAACGCGAGATGGACACGGGCAGTGTCACAAGATACTTTGTGGCGTACCTCGTTCCCACTGGGCATGAGCTGATGATCCAGAAATGCGCCAAAGAAAGAGTGGGGGTCGATGTGATCTTCGCAGAAGAGAACACCGTCCAAAGCATTAGAATTGCCGTGAACGAGGGCATGTTTTACATAAACGCGGAAGTCGGCGTCGTTTCCTTTCGGAGTGGCTCGGGCGCTGTATGGCGCGGCAGGACAAGGCGGCAGATTCACGCCACCAGGTCCATCCCCAGGTAGGGGCTCGAAAACGAGTTCTTTAACCCAGTCTACCTGGTGCTTGTTTTGTCGGACAAGCCTTCCGATACGTTGGAGACCGGGGCACGTAGCCTTTTGGTCGCCTCGCATGAGTCGGGATTGATGTTCCAGAGAGCCGAGGACTTCGATCGTGTATTTCGAAGTAATCATGGCATTGTATAGCCGATGGTAAGCCGGGAAATCTCCAGCTTCGCGCGCGTAGTCAAGGACAAAGTCACCCGTGAACTTGCTGGCCATACGGCGCATCCTCTCTGCTTGGGTACCCTCCAGAGTACCATCAAGGATGGGAAAAGTCAACATCCGTGCTGGTTCAAGAGGGGCAAGGAGGCCAAAGGACACATTGATGTCGTTCCGGACAAGGATGCCGGCAGATGGGTGTGGAGTGTCGCGAGCACGCTTGCTCTTGGGTTTGTTGCGCGGCTGTGACGCAGGACCACGACTGTGCTCCTTTCGTGGCGGAGCAGAGAGAAGACTCCCTCGATGGGGACGAGCACCATTCGACCGTTGGTTAGGTGCGGAATCGTCAGAGTCAATATCTGGGAGAGGGATGAACTCCATATCAGGAGTAAAAACAAGCTTCTTACCCAAATGTGTAGGGTGTCCGTGTGCAGGACCACGCGGGCGTGAAGATCCCGGTGAAGAAATATGCGCGGGCTCTTGTGGCGGCGCGCGTCGCGATTTAACTGGGAATGGACCAGAGACAATAGGGTAGTCCCGAG
>QLPD01004208.1:0-16595 GCA_003314085.1 Hymenopellis raphanipes
TCTAACCGATAACCCGGTAGCTTTCCCTGACGAGGGTTTTATCCTCACCGAGGTTTTTCCCGCAGGGTTTTGAGGCACCCGTGGTCTGCGTCGTCGTTTACCTATCATCATTTTACTATACACGGTCCGTCGGGGTATTTATACCTTAGCTATTTATTTAGTGTAGGCGGAATCAAGATTGTATTACTGTGTTACTGTATTTGGAACTGCCTACGCTAACTAAATAACTAAGGATATACCCCGACAGACCTAGTAAACTAATAGTAATAAAGAGATCCAAGCTAATAAAGAAACCGAGCGAATGAGTGGTGTAACGCCGTCCGAAATCTATGCTGACATCAACCTAATGACCAAATCACCCCCGAAAAGGAAATCCGTCCGTCGCAGAGCACTGTGTGCGGGCAGCTAGGCGGGTAGGCGGCGTACACCCAAGCTATGACCATGAAAATTGAGTGGCGGGTCGTCTTCCCTGAACTGCAAGGGCAGAGCGAAGGAATAAGGAATTGGAGTGAATGTGGGCTGGATGCAAGCCAAAGAGTACGGATGAGGTTGCAACGAAAAATGCATCGTGCTAGAAAAAGAACATGACGCGGCGGAAAAGAATGGTGGTGGAAAGATGGGTTAAAACCGCTGCTAGGGCTTCGCGCACCGTAAACGAAAGCGTGCGCAGGCTGCTGGGTTCCCTGGGTCAGGATACTGCGGCGGCCGTCGACGCTGGACAGGTCGTCTGACTGGCGGGCGGATGCAAGACGGGTTGGCTGTGATGGCTTCGATGAAGAGAAGAATATACGGATCCGTAGGTGGTGGACGATACGGTGGTAAGCGCGGAAGAGAAGATGAAGGCGCGGTGGTGGAAGCGGAGATGATGATAAAAGGATCGGTGTTGGTGTTGGTGGCGGGGGTGCGCATGTGCAAGGTTCACGGCGTCAACGGTAGCGCTTCAGACCTCGCTGAACTCGCCGGAACAACAACCAACGACGCACACAATTGTAACATTGTAACAGTCTGCGGACGCGTCTTTCGACATCCGCATCTTCTAGATGGTCGTATGCTGATATCAGCCGCGGGTCGTCCTCATGGTGCGCTCCACCTGACCGCCCCCGGACCGGGTCGTGTCTGGCCGCGGCGCAAAGCCTCTACGACGAGGGAGGACCGACGAGATTGCGGCTGGTGCAGACTCAGACTGCTGCCGGGATGAGTTGCGTAATGACGTCGGTCCTCAGGAATTGTGTATGCAGGACGGGAAGAGAATCGGCGAAGGCCAATGAAAGCCGCGGGAAGGAAGGAAGTAAACACGAAATAGGAGAGACCAAACTGGCGAGCTCGAGCCCAAGAATCCTGCTGATCGTAAAAGGCCAAGACGCGGACATCCGGTCCGATACTCCGCAAACACGAACTCGCCACAAGTTGATACTAGTACTAGCAAATAAGCGCGCTGGTGGTGCATTCGTACAGCGAGTCCGTGACTCGAAGATCATGGTGGGTGTCTGTACGGGCCACTTGAAGTGATCTTCCACCGCTTAAGCTTACATTGCACACAGATCATGTTATTCAAGTCCCTACATGTAATACCAAACTACATGCCCAGTTCAGGGCATCGCCACTCCAGATCGTGACGATTAAGGTCGATCATAAACCTCAAAAAGGTCCAATAAGTGACATTCCCTCCCAGCGGCTCATCATCGACCATTGGCTTCGGCGTCACAACCGGTTCCTTGATGAGACCAGCTTTAACAGCTGGTAACAACCTCTCGTCGATGGAGAAAGGCTGAGGGGGCTCCCAAAGCTCCGCATCCATCCTCTTTACGAAACCGCGTCCAAGAACGCTCCAAAGGTAAACCACCCACTCCTCGAACTCCTTGAAGCCGGGGGCGATGCACGATCTAATAAAGTCGGTCGTGGCATAGTGGAATAAGCTCGCCTTCTTCCTATGAAGATCCGTCCAAGATGTTCTCCCGTCAAACCATTCCTCGAACGGTGGCTTCTCTCGTAACTCCTGGGAATACTCGTCTCTGTAGTATACAATGTCACGACGACATACGAGCATAAGAAGAACGTAAAAGAGGGATTCCAGATCATGCCGGTAGAGATGACGGACTTGGGATTCATCGGGGTTTTGGAGGTCAAAGGCCATGAAGGGAGGCGTGCCCGTGCGCACGTCCTCACTTTCGGATTCGAGTTCAGAAAGCAAGGAAGCGAGGTCGAGGTCATTCGGAACGCCGTACACATTTCCCGCCTCATCCTCGCGGAACATGATATTGGACATGCTTAAATCGCGGTGAAGGATTTTGGGAACGTCGTACAACCACTTGTGAGCTACGGAGTTGTGAGAATAGGAGAAGAATGAGCATGTAGAACTCACTTTGGAGGATATCGAAAAAGACTTGAGCAATTTTGAGTGGGCTCGTCAAACTCGTGATGGCGTGCAGCTCTTCGGACACGCAGATGCGAAGATAGCGGTCCTCGTAGTGATACTTCTTCCCATCCGCATATTGTGCGCTATTGAGCGAGTCGCGCAAACGGCCTTGAACAGAGTTCTCCTCGATCTTGACGTCCTTGGAGGCAACCATGTTCGGCAGATGGTTTAGAACCCACGCATGTTTCTCGTCCGATTCGGCATGGTTTCTGGCACGTTGGATGAGCTGCATCTCTGGGACGTGTGTCGTAGCCGGATAGCTAATTTTCACAACGAAACGCTTCTCGTCGGACAAACGGATAGCAGCGACGACGTGTGTAGTGCGACCAATCAGACCTGGCTGGCGGAAGATGACGTCCTTCAGAGTGTACGTCTCGTTCTCAATCTCCATTCGGTGGTTGTAGAACAATCTGCGCACATCCCTGGAGCCAGTTGGGTCCTTGTCATCATTCGTGCAGAACGTCCACGCATCTTGGACGACGTTGCGCAGCCCGAGATGCTGGGAACTCAGGCGGCGCAGACCGTACACCATCAAAATGAAGAGCGTCTGTCCGTACTCGGTCGAGAGATCGACGTAGGAGGAAACAACAATTACACTCCGGTCAAAGTACTCAAACTGGAAACGGTTGCCGTCGAACAAGATGATTATGCTGTGGGAACGGAGAATGACGTCGGAGAGCTGCTCCAGTGCATATCGAGCGCACTGCATCTGAGGATCCTGCGCCGTGCGTATACCCCCATAAGCACCAGAACTCGCTTGACCTGAATTTGCTTCTTCGACTAGCAAGTCCTGGCGCGGGTCCAATCCTGAAATTAATGAATTAGACTAAAATTTCTTTGGATGAATGCAACTGTACCTTTATGTAGAACCCGAGGATCGTTGTCCCCACGGCATAAGGCGCTGTCGGTGTCGTTCCCCTCGACGACATGGACGAGATGGGAAAAGGACAGCTCCTCGTCGTGAACACCGAATGAGTCAAACAGGGATTTCATGTCGGGAGATAGGTGTTTAATCACACCGTGGCCATCGAGGTCGCCGGGATCGTTCATGGAGAAGGCCAATTTCAATGTCTTTCGATCGTGGTCGTCGGGGAGAGGATCACATTGATCAAGGAGCTTCAAGACGACGGCGTAGAGGGATATAATGAAGGGATAAAGGCCGTGCTCGGTACCAGCACCATTGACGCACTGGAGGAAGTCGTTCAAAGCCTTCTTGAAGTCGACGTGGGTAGTGATAAACGTCAAGAAGTCACGGTACGACGGATCTTCCGCCCAGTTGGCAGGCGTTCGAAACACCAGTTCCATGAACTTCTCCACGTGCATGAAAACACGATTGTTCTGCAAATCATACTTGAGGTATCTGTCGTGGTCTTTCCTCTGGTACAGACCCGGATTGCTGCTTGTGTCCTCGACGGCGTCAGAGGCATCGTAAACCGCAGAGCTAAGAGCCGGAGGGGTATTGTGCAACGTGGTACCAGTATTCGACGACATATTAGAGCGAGAAGTATGGAGTAGATCCTGGAGCCTGTCATCGTCGGGCACAGAGTCAATTTTCGAGGCTGAGGACGATGTTGGCGTCATACTAACAAGCAAAAGTGGTTCTCGAGGAGTATATAAAAGATGGAGAGCTATATTGGAGTCTCTGTGGTGTCCTGGCTCAGATGCGTTGGGGGGAAGGTGGACGTTTGACGTGAGGCGCACTCGTACACGTGTACTTTCGATCAAATTTTGTTGCATCAATTTGAATTTCAATCCTGAACATAACACGTCAGCCTCCTCATTAAACTTGAAATCATGTATACTCATCTCCTACTTACAAGAGAGGCAGCGAGTTGGACAACTTCGGCTTTGCGGAGTTTCAATATTCGGCACCATCAAATGCTTGACCACGACCACCATCTATCGACTGGACTTTTGCCGACAAGGCCCAAATCACGACCGTATTCTTCCAGAATGAAGCACACCACTGGCGTATTCACCACTCCCGTCGCTGCAGCATTAGGTAGCTGCGTTTCCGCCTTAAATCAACAACTTATGCAGCCAGTGCCGCCCCAACGCGTACAGTCATTCTTTACGAGCCCCTCAAATACACTAGGCTGGGTATCTGTCAAGGACCATACGGAAACGAGCAGCAATAAGTAGATCGGAAAGCACCATTATTGGGGCTGAAAAAGCCGTGCGTCACAGGACGATTATTTCCTTTCCATTCTACCATCACGATCTTGGTAGGCTCGACCCTCCGTACACTCGAGTTTATCATCCGGAAGCCGCTCTCCAAGATCCTCCCTCCAAGCGGCTGTAAGTCTCTCTGTCAATCTCGTGAATCCTTTCTTTAACACTGTGCAGTTGAAAGGGCGAAAATCGTTGTAATATTCGTCCCCGACCGGAAGGGACACAAGCGAGGGCGCTCATACGCGGGTAAATGTTTATTGACGCGTCGGCGCAGGAATTTTGTCCTCGGAATTAAACGCCAACCGCCACGGCAGCTGGCAACGTTCGATGCCAGCGATATATAAATGGCCTTGGGTTTGCAATATAGGCCTGTGGAGGTGCGTGTTCTTTTCTCTTTAAGCCTTTAGCTAACCGATTCGATAGCTGTTATACCACATCCAATTACTCGCCTTATCCGAACACCTACCCTTACCTGTCACATCGAAAACGTATTCGAATCCAGCCCCGACTCTTTTCGTGCCCAATACATAACTCGGCAAATCGTCACGGACGACTCGCCCAACACTCTATATTTCAGGGTTCTACGATACCGCCTCAGTCCTCGACATCATACGTACCCACTGCGCCTCTGCTACCCACCTGCACCTAGTCACTGAACTCCCCAAGCACTTCTTCCGAAGGCTGGATGCCCGTCAACGACCTCGCTCGGACGCTGATGATCCTCTCCCATTCTCCGCCTAATCGAGGCAAACCCAGCCATACTCCCTCTTAACGCGACTGCCCACAACGGCTTCGCGTTGACCATGGCCGTGCACGCCTCGTTTATTCCGCTCATACGTTACCTCCTTGACTCCGGCGCATGGTCGACAGAAGAAGAGGCGGCGCATTCCGGATAGGCTTCGGCCTAGCGATTATCCGGTGCTGCTCAAGGTTGCGATCAAGGTGGATGCGAAGGGTATCGTTAATTATTTGCGCGAGAAGGGGTGCGTGTCGTACGTGGGGATGATCAAGTCGTGGTTGTCTTAGCAGGTCCTTTTTCATTCTGTTGCTTGTTTGGTACTGACTGAGATCTAGGACATGTATCATGGACGAATTACCTTGCCTCCATAGTTGTTTATAATCCCAAATAACAGGATATCTCTCAACTTGCTCCCCATGCCACGCCAACGCTTCCCCCTGTGTACAGGGGCTTTTTCAAGCAGGGCTCGCTCCGGCTTGCCACCCCGTCTGTAATTGGCGACGCAGATTGAAGCTGTGGGACGGTCCGGTGGTTGTCTTACTCTCAGATGCGCGCGCATGCTACGGACGCGGGGGAAACGTGAGTCGTTAATTATAGACACTGCGATGTACACTAACACAACCTCCGTAGTGTAATGCTCCTTCACGTGGCAGTTTCAACACTATGCGATATGCGAAGGGCGTGGTACACAAGTGGTACAAAGGACTTGTGCATGAGAGGACAACACTCAGTTTGCCTCCTCCCGCCATGGATCACAACCGACGGCGGTCTGACGCTTCGACCTCAACAGACCGCTGCACAGGCACGTATACGACTGGCGAATCGACTCATTCTTGGAGATCGTCCTAGGCGTTGAAAAAGGCGCACAATCGGGCGACGGCTTCATTTGGCCGAGGGCTGATGCCTGACGATCACCAGAAAAATGGCGGCGGCGCGTCTCGAGGACATGGAGACGAACTCCAGCTCGCCTAGGTGCGCACAGGACGATTTTCAGAATGCCGATGTGGCTTTGAATGAGAGCCGTGAGTTCTTTTGTGTTGCGTCCCTTCTTGATTAGACTGAAACCACTTGGATAAGCACAGAAAGTTGCTATTCAGACTCATTACAATGGCAAGCTTGTTCGTCCATTCAACTTCCATCCCACGCACTAAGCGACAAAGGTACAGATTGCGTCATTGGTATTTTGATCTCTCGGAGTCGGTAGCGTTCTTCGGTCTTCCGCCACCATGTCTTCGGCTGAGACTAAGATCGTGCCTTCCAGATACCGCTTTCAAGACCTCTCGAAACCCAGGATATCATCGGCTTGGTGCTGGACGTTCACCTCGGAACCTTCACCCTTCGATGATCCTGACATCTCTGACGAGAGGAAACAGGAGCTCGATCAGTGGGTGCTGTACCATTCTTTTGCTGGCTGGACATACGACGAGAACATGTTGCCCACCTCTCTCCAGGTTCCGGTGGTGTTTCACCACTGGGATCACCGGCTTGTCAAGACCAAGCCAGGCTCCTACACGCGTACATTTATGTCCAATACGGCCCTCTGCACGGATGCCCTCGAAGCTCTTACCGGCGTCGAAGGCTTGAACTCTGATCCGTTATTTCTCTGGGTGCTCCGCTGGGCGAGGGTAGTATCTTCCGACGATCAGGCATGTTACGACCCTCCTCATCGCTGGCTGCTTATACTTCCTTATTCCTAGCATGTGGTATCGCCAGTATACCTCCTCTTAGAACACGTCTTAGGAGTCCTCCTCACACGCCATAAGCGCTTAGCCCTATTTGCGGTACTGAATGTATGCACTTGGAGAGAAACATTAGAGTGCGTACCCAATTAATGACCATGTCCAACCGTCTGTAGCCCTCGCCAGATATCTCATACCACGCTGTACATTTTCGTTCCCCGATGCCGACACGGCTCGAGCACCATACCAGTTTGAGTGTCGCGTCGAGCAACATGCTGTCAGCGACGTGCTTTCGGGCCTTATTCCGCTGTTGCTACCACGTTTCCGACAGTCAAATGATCGTGTACGAAGTTTGGCCGCACTTCCAGCATGCTCTCAGGATTCGCAGCCTTCATCGACACTGCCCGACTTCTCAGATATACTTTTATGTCTCGATATTGCGGAAAGCGTCTCAAAAATGGTGCCTGGATTTGGATCCCTCGCCGAAGGGGCATGCGGTGTTATACGAAAGATTATTGCAGCGGTTGAGGTTCAAATGCAACTTTCTTTGGGTAAACTTGCTCTGACTGCTTGGCAGACCACCCGTGCATCGCGTAGCGAAGTTGGCATTTCTCTTGCGAATCGGACTGCTACTCTCACCATTGCAATACTTAACGAGGTGGCGTCGTCGCCTGGAGGGGTCCAGGTCGACACTAATCTAATGGACTTCTGGGTGTAAGTGTCATCTTCATCGGTGCGCTACAACTGAACCTCGTTGTCTTCTAGGACACTGCGGGAGGTCGAGCGAACAACTACTGTCCTTGCCAAGTATAACGCGCTCAAGTATTTCATGTTCCGCACCCGCATCAAGAACACCATTCAGGAGCTCACAACAAAACTTGAGACGTCTCGAATCATATTCAGCGTGAGTCGCTTGCGATTACTCACCGTCTTTGTCTTGAACTAACAGAACATAGATAAGAAATCAAATTTTGACATCCCATCTCCTTAAGCACTTGCAGATTCTTCAGACACGGTTGATGTTTTGCATAGACGAAATCCATCAACGCCAGTTGGATAATCAGCGAGTCTTCAACCAGAAGCTGGATCTTATCATTCAAGTGAGTTGATCTTGCCATTTAAACTGCGAAAACTGATCATTTGATGCGATACGGACTGAAGCTGTCGCGCCGCATAATGACTGAGGACCCTGGGTCTTCATAAACGAGATGTGCGATTTAAGTGACGCTGGTACAAAAACTGTATACATAAACTATGGCCACAGATAGTGCTTTACGTCCTCCGGAGTGGCTTGTCCCCGAAATACATGATCGTTGACTTGAGGGGAGATCTGGTCAGCAGATCGATGGAAAAATTTATCAAAAAGCCTTCTTCCGAAGACCATAACGCCACATTCTGAGACATTTACTGGTGGATGTTGAACATCGAAGTCAGAGAAACCTCTGGTTATTCTTCGCTTGAAATCGGCGCCAATTTTCTCCTCACATACGTCCCAACAAAGTCTGATAGATTGCGTGCTTTTCCTCCAAAACAGGTGAAAATCTATGCTTTCTCTCCAGGCTTCTGAGGACTTAGAGTGTCTGTACACCCTGAAGGAAGTCGCTGGATCTCCATTCTTCGCCGTCTTGTCCTCATAGAACTGCATCCTGAACATAATGTTTGGCACCAAGTATGGGAGGAGCTATCCATATTCCACGTCTCCAGAACTTTCATGATAGTGCCAACTAACCCTAAGAGTGTAGTCGTTCCCCAAAGAGCACTCGATGGGGGCCACATCACGTGGAAACGGGTAGGGACTGGAGGCGGAATTGGCAGGTGAATCCATGTGGATAAGAATCGACTTGGATGCGGCACGAAGGGAACACCAGATAAAGACGTGTAGTTTGAAAGTGGGCCTCGAATGTCGCTGAAGAAGTGGGTTGCTGATACTCTTCCGGAAAACAGCACCCTTTTATACTCTGCCCTGCTTGCTGACTCACGACATTCTAGACGTTACTTCTTCTTTTGTTCAACACCATCAGTGATCCTGTTGAACACGATGATCCCGTTGATGATACTATTGTCCTTTGACAAGGGTTCTTCGCACGTTTACTGCGTGGAAAGATTTTATGACCAACCATGACGGAAGAGCAGCGACGATGGAATCACATCGATAGTTGGTACTCTAAGGCGGTCATCTCGGTCTCAATCTCTTTACAGCGCTCATTGAAGGATCAGTCAGCTCAGGCTGAGAAGGTGCCGAAGGGGATTGTGTCGAGGCGGAGGGTGAGTTGTGGGTGCCTAGATGCACAGCCTCCTTGATCCCATCCGACACATATTCACCACGCCGCCAAGGAGCGGGAGACTGTTGTTAGGCGCATCTATCACTTACGCCCTAAGACGACCACGATCAATTGGGAAGTAAGAGACTCTCTGAGTACTGTAATGTTACGACCCGATGTTCATGGGGCGTTACGCGTTATGCTTGTGAACTAACGAAATGTTAGTTCATTCAGGGTTCAGTTGCCTTATAAGGAGCGGCGGCGCGAAGCGCCCCAGCGGAAATTTCCATTTTAGGTATGTACTGGCAATTTTGGAGCTTTGTTACATGTTACATACGAAATTTTAGTTCAGTTCACGACCTCATGTTACGCGTTATGCGAACATGGGGTCGTAACACTATAGTACACTTCAGAACTCACTGTGTTTCTGAACTCGATCGCGCCTACTTAGAGCTGCGACATCCATATCACTATGTCGCGGTCCGTTGACACGTTTGGATGTGTTATGTAATGAACGGTCTGCTTCGGGATCTTCCGTCCTGGCTTGATGTGAACCCACGGCCTACCAATCTTCCATTCCTCTCCATTCACGCCTCCCCATTGGTTAGCTGTTCTCCTTCTATGATGATCTTTCACTGTGACTCGACGTGTTCTTCTGGCTTTCTCCGGCGTAGCGACTCTCTGAGATCCTGGATTAAAATTCAAGTGTAAGAAGTATATCTACTACTGACGCCTGGGCTTCTCTTCCCCAAACTCATTCTCCCATGCCCGCCAACGCGACTATCCACTCGATCTCCGACCAACTTCTTCCACCCCCGGATCAGGTAAAGATCTCCTTTCGACCGTCCTGAACGCAGATGTCCTGGAGATCCTCTGCTATGCGGGCACGTCGTCGTAGTATACCTCCCTTCCATGTATCAAATCTGTACGTGTCTTCATTGGGGCTTGTTTTATCATCTTTGGCTTTTCTCTCATGCAGCTCAAGAGTCCCTCCTTCCTTCCTTCCTGCTACATATCGTGATTCGTGATCAACATGGGGATATAGTAGCAGTTTGATCTCATTCATATTATCTAAATTTGCTTGTACTATTTCGACCGGATGTTCAGGTCACGGGTCACGGACCCCTCTGAACTGAACATCTGGGCACTTCGTCACTGGTCACCAGCCCATTTCGGACCCTATAGAGCTCAAATTTTCTTCGGCGGCTTCGCCGCCTTTCCATATATAGTAATTCCCGCCTCATTTATAAGCAAATGAACATGTGTCCCGAGATGTTCAGAGGGTCACTGGTCACACCCTCTGAACATCCGGTCGAAATAGTACAGTAATCGCGCGAGTGGCGCATTTAGACAGCGAGTCTGTGACTTGAAGATTATGTCAGTTGTCTGCATGGCACACTTGAAATGATCTTTCACTGATTCCGGCTCAGAGCCGCTTAAGCTCACATCGTCCACAGATCATGTTATTCAAATGCCTACATGCAATACCAAACTACATGCCGAGTTCAGGGCATCGCCACTCCAGATCGTGGCGATTGAGGTTGATCATATGCTGCAAAAAGGTCCAATAAGTGACTTTTCCGCCAAGCGTCTCATCATCGACCGTTGGCTTTGGCGTTATAACCGGTTCCTTGATGAGACCAGCTTTCAAAGCTGGTAACAGCCTCTCGTCGATGGAGAAAGGCTGAGGGGGCTCCCAAAGCTCCGCCTCCATCCTCTTCGAGAAACCCCTTCCAAGAACGCTCCAAAGGTAGATCACCCACTCCTCAAACTCCTTGAAGCTGGGCGCGATGCACGATCTAATAAAGTCTTTCGTGGAATAGTGGAATAAGCTCGCCTTCTTCCTATGAAGATCCGTCCAAGATGTTCGCCCGTCAAACCATTCCTCGAAGGGTGGCTTCTCTCGTAGCTCTTGGCGGTACTCGTCTCTGTAGTATACAACGTCACGACGACAGACGAGCATGAGAAGAACGTAAAAGAGGGATTCCAGGTCATGCCGGTAGAGATGACGGACTTTGGTTTCATCGGGGTTTTGGAGGTCAAAGGCCATGAAGGGAGGCGTGCCCGTGCGCACGTCGTCACTTTCGGAATCGAGTTCAGAAAGCAATGAGGCGAGATCGAAGTCATTCGGAACGCCGTACACATTTCCTTCCTCATCCTCGCGGAACATGATATTGGACATGCTTAAATCGCGGTGAAGGATCTTGGGAACATCGTACAGCCATTTGTGAGCTTTTCAGACGTTAGAACGGGAGAAGAATGAGCTTGGAGAACTCACTTTGGAGGATATCGAAAAAGACTTGAGCGATTTTGAGTGGGCTAGTCAAGCTCGTTATGGCATGCAGCTCTTCGGACACGCAGATGCGAAGACAGCGGTCCTCATAGTGATATTTCTTCCCATCCGCATATTCTGCGCTATTGAGAAAGTGACGCATGCGACCTTGAACAGAATTCTCGTCGATGTCGACGTCCTTGGAGGCAACCATGTTCGGCAGGTGGTTTAGAACCCACACATGTTTCTCGTCCAATTCGGCGTAGTTTCTCGCGCGTTGGATAAACTGCTTCTCGGGGACGCGTGTCGTAGCCGGACAGCTAATTTTTACAACGAAACGTTTCTCGTCGGACAAACGGATAGCAGCGACGACGTGTGTAGTGCGACCAATCAGACCTGGCTGGCGGAATATGACGTCCTTCAGAGTGTACCTCTCGTTCTCAATCTCTATTCGCTGGTTGTAGAACAGTCTGCGCCAATCCCTGGAGCCAGTTGGGTCCTTGTCATGATTCATGGAGAACGTCCAGGCATCTTGGACGACGTTGCGCAGCCCAAGATCGTGGGGACTCAGGTGGCGCAAACCGTACATCATCAAAATGAAAAGCGTCTGTCCATACTCGGTCGAGAGATCGACGGCGGAGGAAACAACAATTACACTGCGGTCAAAGTACTCAAACTGGAAACAGTTGCCGTCGAACAAGGTGATTATGCTGTGGGAACGGAGAATGACGTCAGAGAGCTGCTCCAGTGCATATCGAGCGCACTGCATCTGAGGATCCTGCGCCGTGCGTATACCCCCATAAGCACCAGAACACGCTTCAACTGAATTTGCTTCTTTGACTAGCAAGTCCTGGCGAGGGTCCAATCCTGAAATTAATGAATTAGACAAAAATCTCTTTGCATGAATTCAATTGTACCTTTATGTAGGACACGAGGATCGTTCTCGCCACGGCATAAGCCGCTGTCGGTGTCGTTTCCTTCGACGACATGGACTAGATGAGAAAAGGATAGCTCCTCGTCGTGAACACCGAAGGAGTAGAACAGTGCTTTCATCTCGGGAGATAGGCGCTTAATCACATTGTAACCATCGAGGTCGCCAGGATCGTTCATGGAGAAGGCCAGTTTCAATGTCTTCCGATCGTGGTCATCGGGGAGAGCATCACATTGATCAAGGAGCTTCAAGACGACGGCGTAAAGGGATACAATGAAGGGATAAAGCCTGTGCTCACTACCAGGACCATTGACGCACTAGAGGAAGTCGTTCAAAGCCTTCTTGAAGAAGTCGTGGGAAGTGATAAACGTCAAGACGTCACGGCAAGATGGATCTTCCGCCCAGTTGGCAGGCGTTCGAAACACTAGTTCCATGAACTTCTCCGCGTGCATGAAAACACGATTGTTCTGCAAATCATACTTGAGGTATTTGTCGTGGTCTTTCCCCGTGTATAGACCATTGCTCTTTGTCCCTTCGATGGCGCCAGAGGAAACACGCGCAGCGGAGCTAAAAGCCTGGAGTGCAGGAGCATTCCCTGAAATATTCATGCGAGGAGTCTCCAGTAGCTGCTGCTGTCCGGCAGGGGGCCCCTCGAGACGGTCGGCGTCGAGCTCACAGTCCATTTTTGAGTCTGAGGACGACGGTGGAGCCATAGTAACAAGCAAGAGAGGTTCTCGAGGCATATATAAAAGATGGAGGGACATATTAGAGTCTCTGTGGTGTCCTGGCTCAGATGTGTTGGGGGAAAGATGGACGTTTTACGTGAGGCGCACTCGTACACGTGTACTTTCGATCAAATTTTGTTGCATCAATTTGAATTTCAATCCTGAACATAACACGTCAGGCTCCTCATTAAACTTGAAATCATGTATACTCATCTTCTACAAGAGAGGCAGCCACTTGGACTAAACAAGCTCGGCTAGGCGGAGTTCCAATATTCGGCAAAATCAACTGCTTGACCACGACCACCATCGATCGACTGGATTACTGCCGATGGGGCGCCATTCACGGGAAGCATTCTTCCAGAATGAAGCACACCACTGGCGTATTCACCACTCCCGTCGCTGCAGCATTAGGTAGCTGCGTTTCCGCCTTAAATCAGCCAGTGCCGCCCCAACGCGTATAGTCATTCTTTACGAGGCCCCAAAATACACTAGGCTGGGTATCTGTCAAGGACCATAGGGAAACGAGCAGCAATAAGTAGATCGGAAAGCACCATTATTCGGGCTGAAAAAGCCGTGCGTCAGACAGGACGATTATTTCCTTTCCATGCTACCATCACGATCTTGGTAGGCTCGACCCTCCGTACACTCGAGTTTATCATCCAGAAGCCGCTCTCCAAGATCCTCCCCTCCAAGCGGCTGTATGTCTCCCTGTCAATCTCGTGAATCGGTTCTTTAACCCTGTGCAGTTGAAAGGGCGAAAATCGTTGTAATATTCGTCCCCGACCGGGAGGGACACAAGTGAGGGCGCTCATACGCGGGTAAATGTTTATTGACGCGTCGGCGCAGGAATTTTGTCCTCGGAATTAAACGCCAACCGCCACGGCAGCTGGCAACGTTCAATGACAGCGATATATCAATGGCCTTGGGTTTGCAATACAGGCCGGTGGAGGTGCGTGTTCTTTTCTCTTTAAGCCTTTAGCTAACCGATTAGAGAGCTGTTATACCACATGCAATTACTCGCCTTATCCGAACACCTACCCTTACCCGTCACATCGAAAACGTATTCGAATCCAGCCCCCACTCTTTTCGTGCCCAATACATAACTCGGCAAATCGTCACGGACGCCATCGACTCGCGCAACACTCTATATTCCAGGGTTCTATGATACCGCCTCAGTCCTCGACATCATACGTACCCACTGCGCCTCTGCTACCCACCTGCACCTAGTCACTGAGCTCCCCAAGCACCTCTTCCGAAGGCTGGATGCCCGTCAACGACCTCGCTCGGACGCTGATGATCCTCTCCCATTTCTCTGCCTAATCGAGGCAAACCCAGCCATACTCCCTCTTAATGCGACTGCCCATGCACGCCTCGTTTATTCCGCTCATATGTTACCTCCTTGACTCCGGCGCATGGTCGACAGAAGAAGATGCGGCGCATTCCAAATAGGCTTCGGCCTAGCGATTATCCGGTGCTGCTCAAGGTTGCGATCAAGGTGGATGCGAAGGGTATCGTTAATTATTTGCGCGAGAAGGGGTGCGTGTCGTACGTGGGGATGATCAAGTCGTGGTTGTCTTAGCAGGTCCTTTTTCATTCTGTTGCTTGTTTGGTACTGACTGAGATCTAGGACATGTATCATGGACGAATTACCTTGCCTCCATAGTTGTTTATAATCCCAAATAACAGGATATCTCTCAACTTGCTCCCCATGCCACGCCAACGCTTCCCCCTGTGTACAGGGGCTTTTTCAAGAAGGGCTCGCTCCGGCTTGCCACGTCCTCCCGTTCGTAATTAGCGACGCAGATTGAAGCTGCGGGACGGTCCGGTGGTTGTCCTACTATCAGATGCGCGCGCATCCTACCTACGACGCCTGACTTTTCATCGATTTTGCTTAAACAATCGACATTGCAATGCCAAAAATGTTTAAACATACCAGCAGAAGAACCTCACAGGTCATGGCTGGCACCCACCCGAGAGCTTTAAACACTCATGTTTAAACAAACAGTCAGACAGTAAACAGTTTTCATTCAAGAGACCAGGTACATGGTTTAAACAGCAGTACTGTATGAGACTTCGAAACTGTTTAAACACGAACCTTTTGAGACTCGGAAAAAGATAGGGTTTAAACACATACACATGGTTTAAACCTCCTCGCCCACGTACATACGGTCTAAACCGCCTCGCCCACGTACACATGGTTTAAACCTCCTCACCCATGTAGGTGATGGTTTAAACTTTCGCACCTCATACACGTCGTCGCTCAGCGCGGGGTGCCTATGGGGGAGTGGTGAAACAAGCAAATAGTTAACGATGGCCTGGATACCCTGTGTACACCAGAACGTCATGTGAATGTTATTTTCCGCATAATAGACGACTGACCAGCCCAGTTAGGAATGATGGACACGTAGCCCAAGAGGGAGGGAATTGTGGAGATGGTAGATGACAAGGATAGCACCGAATGGGGGGACGTGACAGATGACCTTGTGGTGGAGCAATAAATGAGAGAAGGGGTGTACAGAGTGCTTTAAGGCGTCTAAAGGCATCTTTAAGCAAAAACACGCATCATACCACGGAGACGCCATACCTGCAGAACGAATTTCATGAGGAGCGTTGACCTTGCCACCAAGATACCGCTGCCAGTTTAGTGAAAGGGAATGAGGAGAGCATTGTCAAGGCAGCCATAGTGCTGACAAGCTGCAAGTCGACTGGATGTTCGGTCGGGCGACGTTGGCCCTATTGACGTGGTCGTGGTGGTCAAAGAAAACCAACATGGTTATGCCAAATATGCTCAAACACCGGCAGCTTGGAAGTCCGGTCAAGCTGAAAGTCCCGTCCATGAAACCAACTCTTATTTTTCAGCTACTAAGTCCTTGAAATCGTGTGTGTCTACCTCCCAATCAATGCTTGTCCTCGGACGACGCTTTCGTAAGAAGGCATTGATGTGTTCTCCCTCCTTCGGCCATGCCCCACCCACCGACTCCGACAAGAAACTCTCTCGCGCCGAGGTCGCAAATCCTTCAAACATCGCTGCTTTCTGATGAGCATAAATGCTATAAGCAGAAGTACCCATTGCGCCGGGCGTCGAACTCCGAGGTAAAGGATATGCTGATGGTGTATGCGATGCCATCTGCGTCCAATATAAAACCATCTTCTCACATCCCCGAATAAGCCGTCTGAACTCTTCTTCGAGCGTTTCAACCTCCTCTACCCAGCGCTCCATCTCAGCGCGCGCTCTGAACCACTGAACCCTTTCAGCTGAAACACAGCATTAGTACTTAGTGTGACGTATCGATACAAAGTGGATATTGGCGTACTTTCAGTGATGAATGCAGACTTCTGGGCGGCATTGAGGCCTTTAAGGTTACCATATCCCCAGATCCAGCTGTCCACCTTCGACCCG
>QLPD01004209.1:0-21603 GCA_003314085.1 Hymenopellis raphanipes
CGACTTAGGTAGTAGGCGCACGTGTGTGTTGGTTTTTGTTCTGATCAGGGTACGTGTTGCACATGTCCTCCTACCATCATCTTCTCTCATTCAACGATTGACAGGCATGCCTTCAACGATGTTTTGTATACCGTCACTGACGACGACAAAGACGCCCTCAGCAACCGGACGCTCACACTCATGACTCGCACACACGACAGCCCAAGGACGACATGTCCACGAGGACAAGAACACCCCGACCAGGACACGCACAATAATGACGGGCACTACGGAGGTGCATCACCTCCATGATGATGACGACGAAGGCTACGCCCACTGCAATAACCCCGAATATTGGCTTCAGTGTCCTCCGAAGCGTCCTCTGAGTTCCGCTCTACAGCCGTAAGTGCGTGCGCGCATTTTTCTTGTGCTTCATCAGGAAACGGGTCCTCAGCCTAGAGCAATACTGAGTGAACCATGGTGAACATGGTTGCCTAGAGGATGTCAGGGTATGAACTCTGCGAGGTTAACTTTGGCAAAGGTTCAGGTCCAAACCTTCTCTGAGGATGCCTTGAGTCTAACTCAAAGTAACTCAAGTCTTACTCAAGGTATATCAAGTCATATTCAAGGCAGCTCATGCTGCTCTGAAATAAGCTATATGTAACCCAGACCCAATGCTAAATAACCTACACCAACTCAATGTAGCATAAGGATACTTAAGAACCAAGCAATAAACAGCAAACAAATCAAAAAATCTTTCAATATTAAAGCAGATATATCCTAACTTGTAGTACACAGAGAGCTAACTATATAATAACAGACATAAATCATCAATGTAGCGACATGTCAACATATGGTCATCATCTGAGGACCGTCATCATGGTGCAAACCTTTGTCGCCGTCCTTCTAATCCTGGTGGTGCAAGCGTGGTAGCGTCCTGGGAGCATGTGGGATCGTCGTTACTCAAGGAGATCGTCATTATGGTCGGGAAAATCATGGCAGTCCCGTTGGTCGGATACGTATGCGCAGTCGTCCTTGCCGTAGTGGACGTCATGTCGTAGTCGTAGTCGTCACTGGCGAGTCGTTGTGTCGCAGTCATCGCTGTATCGTCACCGTGTCGTCACTATGGCTGCATGAGCCCGTATTCTGGTGGGCCGAAGTATCATAAGTGGAAAAATGCGGAAGAAACAACATACATACGATGTCTACAGGGCACGTAAATGGTCGTCGCAGAGATGAAGGCATGGCATGTCGTAGCGCAAGCTCGTCGGAGCACAAGATCGTGACGTGAATGATCGTCCTAGCGGCGGCGGTCGTGGTAGTGGATGATAGTTTTAGCAGGCGATCGTCGCAGCGGAAATAGTCATTGTCATTCTGGAGGAAGCGTCAGAGGTCGCTGTTGCGGTGGAAGGCATTGCTTACAAGTAGGAAGTGGTGGTGAAGGGACAAGTCAGACGACGAGACCCTACAACAAAACCAACACACACGTGCTGCATATGTGGCAGTGGACCATGGTCTGTTGAAGGATATCCAACGTGTGGGAGAGCCGGATTTTCAGTACTAAAATCAGTGTCAGGACAGTCTAGTGTTTCCGGAAAGTTTGAGTAGGGACCGGAAGACCTTGGGACGACGCCACCTCCCAACCATGGGCCCACAAAGCCCTGCTCAAGGTCGGCCTGGCTCTGAGTGGGCCTACGGTTGGGTGTGAAGTCGTGGTGTGGCGGAAGCGAACACGCCAGAACTGCCGTTGTCTTTGCTGAGCACGGGACAAAAGGAAATAAAAGAGAACGCACCGCATAATGCTGCTCGTCTGCAGACGGGACATTCACTTTCCTCGCCCTTCCCCTCGTAGGCACCGGGCCACAGTGTTGTGTACACCAACTGGCCAGGTCAACGACGACGACGGTAGACGTGGTGCTGCCTAGTTTGATAGGGCTTATGCGGCTGTCCACTGAGATGACGGACGAGACAAGAAATGGAGAGGGCGACCCCGCGTCGGATCGAAATTTAAGCCAACCGGCACGTGAGGTATACGTGGCCTCATGTGCCGACGGCGAATGACTTGAAGGAAAATATCTGTTAAGGCAAATTTAGCTGGGAACAGAGAAATGGGAGGGAATGAAAACATACCAAGCAGCGTCGCGTCGCCAGCAGACGACGCGGCGCACCCAACCCGACCCATTCCGTGCTTGAAGCCCACTCTCCAGTGGGGCGGGGTCATTGTCGGCTGTTGGAAGCCATGGAGAGATCACAGGCAGTAGAGTGTAATAAATAAGAAACATGAAGGTAGAGAGGTCCTAGACAAAATCGGGGACAAGATTCGAAGTCGGCGGTCGTGTTGTGGTGGTAAGAGAAGAGAGAAGACGAGGAAAGACTGCCAAACACAGTTCGGCCAATGCCGAATCACGAGCGGAACGACCTCGACATCGTTCGGAACAACGACGAAACCCTCGGAGTAGACAAGTAAGTGTCGGAATCCACTGCAGTGAACATATTACATAGATCCAGGCTAAATTTGGGGTCATATAAGTTGAGTAGGGTGTCGAAATTGCGTTACATGGCAAGTATACCATCAGGTATACGCCGACATCGTGCCCTCCAACATGAAAAAACTCTCCGGCTGCTCAAGATTCTAGAGAACATGAATGGCAGCAGTAAGCAGACTAGTAACCAATGCAAGTAAATGTCTCCGATGAGGAGTAATTTAACCGACCTACCGTACGATATGCAAGACACTGCGTCGCTGCAAAGAAGTGAGTATGTATCATCTTCAGATTGGCCCAGAAAACCACCAAAAAATAAAACACCATAAATCAGTACAGGAATGCGTCTCGCCATATTTGAAGGTCTAAACCGCCTTCGTTGTGATGCTGGAGGACGTCCAAGTCGTCGAAAACCTCTCGGACCGATCATCCGAGTGGTGATCGCGCTGCATTTCTCTCCTTCATACCACCATGACGTTCGCGTAAGCCCTCGATTGAGGCTGCTCTGTCCGTTACGCGGGCTTCAAGTAACGTTCACGACAGCGTTCCCGCCGCCAGATCAACGAGTAGCAGCCGCGTAAGCCCTTGACGGTGGGCATGGCACTCGCGCAAGCCCTCGGAGTCGAGGTACTAACACTACCGTAGGAGGGCGGGACTATATTGCAGACGCATGCTGTTTGGCTTGGGCCAGTGAAAAAAGGGAGGAAGACTTGCGCAGAACGAGTTGCTGCTCGTCCTTCTGCGCCGACAAGTGCGTCTTTCATCATTTTCTCCTTCATTTACTTACTACAGCTCGATAGCTTACTCCAATTTTTTGGCGGCGATGTTCATCTCTGGATTTCAACGCCATAAGCCGTCCAAAGACGCAGGTGAGCTTGTAATCATACCGCGCTGGGCGACCGTCTGCTCCTCCAACACCCGCGTAAGCCCTCCGACGCGGCCGCAATTCATCGACACGAGGCGAAAAAGCGGAATGAACCCATGCAGGTGCGTATAATTGCAATCGTTTGTCTGCTAACCTAAGGTTCTTGTAGACGTTGCCTCCTCGCGGGACACGTAATCCTCCAACGAGGAGGCCACAACCCTCTACACCACATAACGCCGTTCGCCGTAGCTGCACAACAAATTTCAGCAGCTGTCCTTCTTCTCCCACCACAACGACGATGACTCGCACTCTAAAGATCCGGACGAATCGACTTCATGTCGTTCGGTTTTCAAAACGACTTCAAGTCGTTTTGTGCTCCTCTGTCCTGTCTTTAAGGCAGGACAGCTACCACGACGTACCACGGCAGCCACGACTCGCCTCCCGCTAGCGGCTGGATGCCCTACAAGAGGGCAAGAACGACTCGATAGGCCGTTGCTAGGGCGTCGCGGCCCTAGCAACGGTGCAACGTTGACGCGTAAGCCCTCTACAAATGGCAGCAGGCGGCGCACGACAACAACGACGACTCTCAAGAGGCCATAACGCGATGGAACACATCTGCCTTGCTGCAGACCAATCTTGAAGCGCGGGGTAGGCAGGATTGTTAGTGTGGCGCGTCTGCAGACGACGCCGCGCAGTAGGTGCGCTTTTCTCTCTATTTGACTGTCAATGCATGTTTAATCTAACTACGTTACGTATCCTTTCGCTTCCTCTCCCTCCCTTTACGGATCCTCGACTCACAGCCGCCATTGGCACGAGCCTCACCACGGTCTTCCACCCTCACCATTGTACCACTTCCTTCTACACCCTCCTTTCGCGTGTGGTATGCAGTTCGCTCCATTGAGCGCTCTGTGCCGCATCGAAAAAAATATACAATCATCTGCGGTTCACTAACGGTTCAGATCCGTGACTCGATCCGCGGATCGGATGTAGGCGATATCCAGTCTCTAGCACCGTCGCCATATAGGGTATCATTTCCATGTCGTCAACTACAGCACGTATGTATGCATATTTCGAGTGAGGTGTGAGTCGTGTACTGTTGTACACCTTCTCGGCATGGTGAAAAGTGTTCTCTGGCTAGCTCTAGATCAGAGTACTTCATTTCTTGATTTCAAAGGCTCTTTGAGTTGGTTGAAGGTGATGACTGTAATGTTGCTTCCCTCAAGTATGCTTGAGTTATCATAGGTTATGAGTTGCAAACCCTGCTACTTTGAGGAGGCTTGAAGTAAGCCTAAGGGCCTCAAGGTAGCTTAAGTTTAGAGATGATACAATGCATATCTTGAGACAACTCAAGATATCTCAAGGCACCTCAGTGCCCTCTGGTTAATCACTGCTACAGTGATCAACTCAGGCAGCCTCTGGCCCACAGGCTGTTTCCTGATGTTCACTAATCACCGTCCAGCTTATCCCAACGTTTGATATCGCCACGCAAGATAGATATATGGTCCGTGTCTCGTTACATCCACGTCCTCACATCTCACACATTCTCAGGAGTTTACTTTACCCTTGGCCTTAGTACGTTTTTTTCCACACGTTCTATTCGTGTTCTTATCTTCCACAGTTCGGTCGCGAGAAAGAAACGGAAGTGATCAAGAACATTAGTAAGTGCTACACACCCCATCATAACCTCGCTTGGCAAGCTGATCCATATATCCAGTTCGTAACACCCAAACAAGCTTTTCACGCCACTTCTCGGCCAGTAAAGGTCAATTTACCATCACATCTTCAAGTGGCAGCGGGACAGCTGGTGGCGATGATCGAACAGACACCATGTCCTCGGCCAGTGCTCACTTGTCCAGCAATGCCAACTGCGGAGGTAACCCGAGCATCACGATGAGGACGACTCAAGCATAGCTACGACAACTCCTGAGGATGACCCAGACGACCCGTGCAAGACAACCGGAGCATCATGATTCGTGATGAAGCACGACGTGAGCACCCATGATGAGGATGGTAAGTGAGCATGTACCACAACAAAGACGCTAATGACTCGAACAGTGCGATAAGGAACACAGAGCATTACAATGAGGGTGATCCATGTATTGCGACGGGACGATGTGAGGGCAACAACCTCAGGGGATGCTCCGACATCACAATGAGGGCAACGAGCACCGTGATGAGGATGTAGATTATGTTCGGACTGGTAGAATCCACTAGCATTGCATTCATAGGTAGTTCCTATTATTTGGTAGCTAGTATCTTCTAATGTTAATTATTTCATACTGAATCTGGGTTAGCTATAAGCGAATGCTTGTATCTGAATAATGATTAGTTCTCTTTAAGCATGCTATGTTTGATCTTGAGTTGAATTAGATATATATTAGGTTTGCTTGCATACACTACAGTTGCCTAGCAGTTAACATAGGGCATACCAGGGGGTGACTCAAGTCAGTTGAAGTTGACTTAAGGTTGACTCAGGAATGGGGCACCCGTGGACTGTGGCTTAAAGAGACCCGTTAGGATTCTGAACTTGTATATCCTAGGGCAACCATATGCCCTTTAGTTTGCCTGAGTCTACTCAATGGCAGAACCACTTTTCCTGATGGGGGACGCACTGTATCTAGGAGTCAGTACACAAGGACATTTCGAGAGGAATTCCAAGCCTTGGAAGACATGTTTGAGCACATCGTTAGCGCCCGCCTAGAGGATGGTAAAGAATACTTTCGCCTGCATGCCGACTTCTATGCACGGGTTATTGCAATGTTGGATGCTCGTTTGGAGATTGCCTTACCTTCCGTTCGTAAGCGAGGCATTTCAGCGTCTATCATACTTCCCGACTGGACCATCTTTGCTGAGGGCGTTAATGATTTCTTCGACGAGAACGACTTCGAGATTGGATGCGTTTTCTTCCGGGCTCTCGTTGAAGATTTTCTTTGTCAACTTGACTCGTGCCATGACTGGGACACCGGCAAGTTGAGGCGCCCTGATTTTCCCCACCTGTCAGCCATGTTGCAGTGCTCCAAGGAACAACATGAAGCGGAAGACTTACCGTCGCTGAGTTCCATGCGCCGTAACGCCACTTCAGGACGCTTGGCGGATCCTTTGCGCCGCACATCAGAGCGAACATCAGTCGCGTTCAACGATCGTGCATCCTACCTTCCCACTAGGCGTTCTCCCCTAAACAATCCCATTCCAGCCACTACAGGTCGTAGCGCTCGACGATCCTTTGCAGCTGCCCCAAATCCCGGTGACCCCAATGGCGGGAATTCTAGCGATTCGGATGATGGAAATGGTCCCGGACGTCGTGGAAATAGTGGAATTCCTCCGCCAATACCTCCTCGCGGCACATGTCCAGGCAATCATACTGCAGCCAGTTCAGTTCCAGTCACAGCTCCGCCTATTTCCATGATTCCTCAGATCGACCAGAAGCTGAAGCTATCGGACATACCTTCTTGGGATGGGAACACCGATACTATCGTGCATTGGCTTCGCAAAGTGGACGATTTGTCCAAGCAAGGTGACGTCTTGAATCGACAGCTAGGTCGCGCTATTCCCAAGCGGCTCACCGGAGCAGCAGATTCCTGGTATTACTCTTTGCCCCTTGGTAAGCGTCGCGCCATCGAGGTCGATTGGGACTCACTACGATCAACCATAGCCAATTACTACATGAATAGGAAATGGTGGGAGCAGCAGAAATCGCGGGCAATGCGAGCGCGCTATCGCGAAGCTGGGCATACACACGAGACACCTAGTCAATATTTCATTCGTAAGATGGAGCTCCTCGATATCTCATGGGAACTCACCGATTCGGAAGCTATCAGTGAGATAATGGCAGGAGCACCTGAGTCGTGGAACACGATTCTCACGACGCAGTACTATAAGGACACTGTGGAGTTCCAAGACTCGATTCGCTACCATGAGGATGCTCTGTTAGCGCTTTCAAAGCCAGTCGAGAAGTCGACTTACACACCGGGCTCCTCGTACCGCCGTTTTGACGGCTCAGCACGGGTCAATCTTGTAGGTTGGTCCTCGAACATGCCACCTCCTTCCTTCCCCAAAGACGACGCGAATGTGACCAAGCGGAAGCGTACCCCCAAGGAAGCCGGGGCCCGTCCTTGCCGGCATTGCGGAAGTGAAATGCACTGGGATCCGGAATGTAAGCACCACCATCAGGGTATGCGGACGGCTCGTACGCAATTAACCCAGACTGCGAACGAAGTGCTTCAGGCGCAGGACGATTATGACGACCTCTTTTACTCCTGTGACAGCGGGGATGAAGAGCAGGATTTTTGAATCCCCTCCAGTCGATAGATGATCCGGTCATTCTAACGCAGCCGGATCCTGAGCCGCCAGACAAGGCTCTCGAGCTAGGAGGGAGTATTTCTGTGTTAGATCCTCCAACTAATAATCATCTCTCACCGACATCAGTTTCGGCCTTCCGAATTGAATCCCAAACTCCGTGCGCACCATTCAGGGAGAAGTCGACACTTAATCGTCATACACGTCGTCGACTAGCGCGTGAACTTGGTTCCGTTTCCTATACCGTTCGCGGAAGTGCCGAGACACACCCTGCCCGTCCTCTTCTCGCAATGAAGAAGCTCATGGAACGACCTTCAGGGTGCACCTTCCTGGGAAGCAAAGCTACGAAAGCCAGGGCGGGCATCAACGGTATCCGTCAAGACGCCTGCGAAGTCATCATCGATTCCGGCTCAGACATTACCCTTATCTCGCAGGCCACTCTCCGTCAACTCACTTCGCATCCTAAAGTTCGCATTGGACAGAAAATTAATCTCATTCAAGTCACAGGTCGCTCGACAATCACGGGCTATGTGAACATTGACCTGTACTTCGAAACAGACAAGGGTCCAGTCAGTCTTAACGTCGATGCGTACGTAGTAAACGGAATGACCACACCTTTAATCCTGGGTAACGACTTCTCAGACCAGTACTCCCTCTCCATTATTCGCGCCGACGGGGAGTGCTTCCTCCAATTCGGCGACACTGGACGACAAATTCAGCTCGAGTGTTCCACGTCTCCATCCTTCCAAGACGAATGGGGCCATTCTTTCAAGGTTCAGGTTCTGAAAAAGGATCAGTCGTCGCGGATACATCGTGCCATAGCACACAAGCGGGCTAGGAACATGCGCCAGAGGAGAAACCGCTTATTCCGCAATGGCGAGGTCCGAGCAGCACGACGAGTAATTGTCCCAGCGGAAAGTTGTGCCAAGATTCCCGTCCACATAAATTCCCCGCCAGGGTGTACCGGCGTCTTCGTGGAGAAGAACATTCAACAAAGCAGCAATGGGATGCAGATGTACGGCTCACCGGATTCACTCGTGTCCTTAGAAAAACCGTTCCTTCACGTCTCCAACTTCTCAGACTCTCCCGTTACCATCAGCGAGAATGAGATCCTAGGCGTCGGAAGAAATCCTAAAAACTGGCTGGACCGTCGCGGGAGTCATCCAGAGACAGCACAACAGCGAGAGTTACACGCCAACCTCGTCAGGATGATAGTAAGAGAGCAAAGTGTCAAAGCGTCTGATTAATCGGATCAACCCTGCTTTCCATCCGACTCCCATGCTATTCGCTGTCAAACCAATATCACTTCGAAAGCTCAGCGCAACGCTTTCGAGCCCGACGATCCTTCGGCTCAGGATCCAGTGGAGGGCAGTCCCAAGACTGCCGAAGTATCCTTCGACTCGACACCATCGTCAAAACTTTTGGATGAGCTCGACGTGAATCCCGATTTGCTACCCGAGCAACGCCGCCAAGTCGAGCAATTATTGTTACGGAATCAGAACGCCTTCGGATTAGATGGTCATCTGGGCACGCATGACGTTCGTGTTAAGATCACGCTGAAGCCGGGTGCGCAACCCATTTCTTTACCACCGTTTCCCGTCTCACCTGCAAACAGGGAAGTGATGGATAAGCAGATGGATTCTTGGATACAGTTGGGAGTAATTGAGCCTTCACAGAGCCCGTGGGCAGCACCCACTTTTATTGTCTACCGTAACGGTAAACCTCGTATGGTTGTTGATTACCGAAAGCTCAATGCTATGGTGGTTCCTGATGAATTTCCACTCCCCAAGCAAGAAGATATTATGCACGCTCTGTCTGGATCACAGTGGTTAACTACACTCGACGCGCTCTCTGGATTCACGCAGCTAATCATGCACCCCGATTCACGCCCACAACTCGCCTTCCGTACGCATCGCGGCTTATGGCAATTCGCGCGTATGCCGTTTGGTTATCGTAACGGTCCAGCGGTGTTTCAACGCATCATGCAGAATATACTAGCCCCGTACTTGTGGATCTTCACCCTGGTATATATAGACGACATCGTAATCTTTTCAACGTCATTCGAGGACCACCTCAAGCATGTTGAGAAAGTCCTGCAGGCTATCGCCGTTTCCGGTATCACACTCTCTCTGCCAAAATGTCACTTCGCTTACCAGTCTTTATTGCTTCTAGGACAGAAGGTATCTCGTCTTGGCATGTCCACGCATAAGGAGAAAGTCGAGGCGATAATGATGCTGGAAACCCCCCGAAATCGTCAGGAACTGCACGTCTTCCTAGGCATGATGGTATACTTTTCTTCATACATTCCATTCTACTCTTGGATTGCACGGCCACTTTTCCAGCTTCTGAAGAAGGACAATCCGTGGAATTGGACCGATCTTCACGCCGAAGCCTTTGAACTCTCTAAGCAAGTCCTCGCGAATGCCCCCGTCCGTGGATATGCTCGCCGTGGCCATCCGTACCGACTGTACACTGACGCCTGCGACTATGGTCTCGCCGGCATTCTGCAGCAAGTCCAGCCGGTAAAGATCAAAGACTTAAAGGGTACTCGAATGTACGATAAGCTGAAACATGCGTACGAGAAAGGTGAACCTATTCCCTCACTCGTCCCAATCCTTTCCAAGGAGTTCAATGATGTTCCAGCGGCCGGTTCTTGGGCACCTACCCTAGACGAAACGGAAGTTTACGTCGAACGTGTCGTGAATTACTGGTCACGAGTGCTCAAGAGTCCAGAAAGAAACTACTCCCCAACGGAACGCGAGGCTTTAGCATTGCGGGAAGCCTTGATTAAATTCCAAGCTCTTATTGAAGGTGAAAAGGTTCTCGCCATCACGGACCACGCCGCCTTGACTTGGAGCAAGACTTTTCAGAACGTCAATCGCCGCCTTCTCACCTGGGGAACAACCTTCGCCGCATATCCTGACCTTCACATTATTCACTGTGCGGGACGCGTTCACTCCAACGTGGATCCAATATCTCGTCTTCGTCGTCGCCTGCCTCCCGAGTCAGGACCAGCTTCGGATGTGATACCATCTGTCAACCTTCTCGCCACTCCCTCGGAGGATCCAATGAAAAACATGTTTGACGAACTTGGGGATAAATTCGAGGAAAAACTACTTACGATTGGGTCTAAACTTGTTCAATCGGAGCAACGATGCGGCGACGATCCAATGTACTTCAAAATTGATGATTTCATCAGTGAACAAGGTATCCATTCGTCGGTTCAGCTTGCTCAGTGCTATAATCTGTTGATTGGTTTTGATAGCGAGGAGACTAGCCGCTGGCACACCGCATACGACGAAGATCCACACTTTCGAGAGGTAATCCTATCCCGCCAGGGGCCTACGACGCATCTTGCATCAAGATTCCCGCAATACTATTACTCCAATGAAGGATTCATCTACTTCGAGGATGCTAACGGCAATAACCGGCTATGTGTCCCTCGGTCACTGCGACTGGAAGTCATGAACGACGTTCACAACTCAGTCACCGAATCAGCGCATGCAGGATATCACCGGTGTTATAATCGACTTGCCGCATCACACTATTGGCCTGGCATGTCGCGCGACCTTAAGCGGTTTGTGGAAACCTGTGATATCTGTCAGAAGGCCAAGCCTCGCCGGCATGGTCCCGTTGGACTGCTTCAACCTATTCCTGTCCCTACGCGACCGTTCGAAGTTGTTACCATGGACTTCATACCGGAGCTGCCGTTGTCAAATGGGTACGATAACATTTTGGTCATTGTCGATAAACTGACTAAATTTGGTATTTTCATTCCTTGCCAGACGACTATCAACGACATCGACACCGCGCGACTATTTTATCACCACGTTATCAGCAAGTATGGCATCCCGGCTCAAATCATCACGGATCGCGACTCTCGATGGCGAAATGGATTCTGGAAGGAGACATGTACGCTGATGGGTATGAAACGTGCTCTTACAACGTCCCACAACCCTCAGGCTGACGGCCAGTCCGAAATACTGAACCAAACCCTGGAAATTGCGCTGCGGTGCTATGTCAGCCCATCACGCGACAACTGGTCAAGCTATATAGATGGTTTTGCTTTGTCCTACAATACCACGCCACATTCTAGTATGGGCCAAGCGCCGGCATACTTACTCTACGGGTACACTCCTGTCACCGAATCCACATTGCTTTCTGATCCCAAGTTTGTACCACGTCCGCTCGGAGATTCTGTGACATGGGGGGGTAAGCTAGACGATATTCATCTAGAACATGAGGATGACCGTGCCGTTGACATGGTGGAACAGTTCGAAGCTGAACGGACTTTGGCACGAGATGCACTAATGATCAGCCGCGCATTTCAGGAGAAAAACTACAACGACGGCAGACTACTAATGGAATTCGAAGAAGGTGACCTCGTGGTTATTAACCCACACTCTCTGGACATGCTTCGCAAGGAGAAAGGTCGCGGTCAGAAACTTCTGATGAAATACGACGGACCCTTTGAGATCAGCCGAAAGCTTGGACCGGTCACTTACCAGCTTCGCCTACCGGAATCGTACAAGATGCATCCAATCGTCAATATTGCACATCTGGAGAAGTACAGTGCCTCGCCACCGGAATTCGGAGTCCGTCCTACTCGGAGGATGAATCGCGCTGACTTCGATGAGCTTCCGGAAGAGGAAGTTGAATACATTGTTGCAGAAAGAATGTTCAAGGCTCTTGGTAAGCATCGGCGAATCAAGAAGTACAAGGTACACTTCAAAGGTTTCCCATCAAGCCACGATCAGTGGATGTCAAAGAATCAACTCGGCAACGCCCCAGAAATCTTACAGCAGTGGTCACAAGGCAAGCTGCAAGGTGCTATTAGCGAGGGGTCTCTTTGTGCTGATCCAGCTGCGTCAGCGCCGCCGACGTCAACTTTAATTTCCGATGAAGCCTAACCGACGCAGCAATTCACGCGTCGCGTTTGAATGTTCGAGTTATTTCTGTTCAATTCCGTCTTGTACAGCGCATAGATTTCTTTCATTGACGACTATTTAAGCAGCCACCACAACTACATTCATTAAAAACACTCTTCGACACCTCACATCTGTTCTCCACCACGCCGTTGCACACCCATCATTCATCAATATGTCCAACATGCAATCCACGCTTATTCCTTTCACGGTTTCCAACCTGCCAAACATCGTCGCTCATCTCCTCGGCGTGTACCGCCATCCGTCCATGCGCGCCGCTATCCAATCCACCTTCGGATCCCTTCTCAACCCCTTTACCAACCATTCCGTCATGGCTCATGTTGCTGAACATGACGGGCCTGTTCTCTACGGGTATCACTACCCGCTCGCTGTTACCGTGCGCATGAGCATCAAGTTTCTGCTCAAAATCATTTCAGACGCGACATGCCAGCGGTCCATCACTCTCGCCGATCGCGTCTTCATTCCCCGTGACGATATTGGTCATGAGGTCGACTTTACCTCCCTCCATAACGTCTTTATCGACCGACTGGTCTCGTTTCCCACCGAGATGATGAAGCGCCGTTTCCGGACCTTTGAGGACATAGAGGGTCACTTTGCGAGTTTCCAGTTGGCGTTGAAGAGGTGTCTTTGGTGGTTGGCGCAGCAAGTACGCGTTAGCATCGGGCTGGGTCTGGAGGCCAGAGTCAATTGGGGCGCGGCCTTCGGGTTGTCTTGGATCGAGTTCCTGCAGAGGGTTGCTCCCGACGTTGTGCGTGTCATCGCGTCCTCGAAAGGTTTGAACCTGGAGCAGCTGGTCGAACGGTACCATGTCGACGACAGCTATGCTCTCGTTCGCAAGACACCGGTCGCAGGGAGAGCTTTCTATGAGCAGGTTAGTACGCCATTATCTCAGCTTGACCTATTTCCTTACGACCCTCTTTTCCCTCACTTTTATCCTTCGGCGGATTTCCTCTTATCCAGTGCGAACGCTGCGATCTCTCGGCCCACAAGATCAAAGATTGTTACTACGGACCCCGCTTTTTCTGAATCCTCACTTCTCTTTAGTCCTTAGTACTGATTTCTTTACTATTTCCATTCGCAACTACGGACTGGGGGGGCTATGTTATGGATATCTGAGGTCCCTAGATTAGATATCACTAATCCGTACTTGCTCTCTCTTTCTCGTACCTTCTTTCTTCTTTCGGCTCATGACTCGTATGTAGAAACTTCGAGACCTTCGAATCTGTACATATACTCGATCTGTAGTATTTCGAATCACCTAATCTTACCCTCTTGTTTTGACTTATCTTGCGTGTGAAGTGTGAAGCGGACTACTACGTAGTCATCTGAATCTGAATTCCATTCAAACTCTACCTCAAATACTCCGTATCCTTTGAAGTGAAAGAACTTAAACTCAATTACTGCAGTCTCGTACGTGTGAATCCCTACTGTACGCTACAGGATTCCACGTATTCACAACAAGTAGACGACATACCAATTTCTGGACGCCATTCGATATCCTCCAGCAAGGCTAAGATACATCTCGGCGACGGCGCGAATACATCCAGGAAGTCCATATATGAGTCTCGGAGGACGGAGGCCTAAGTAAAGGTATGTGGAAATGTGAGAATCAAAGCAGATTGTAAAGACTATTGCAGAAATGAGCCCCATTTCATAAACAATCGAGAACTAAGCTGACATACCAGTTCTGGAGCGCACTAATTGGAGTTGGAGTAGACGACGTGTTTTGCGACCGAGTCCTACTTAGACAAGCAATCCACCGAATGATTTATTTCCATCCGCTGTGGGTGTCCGCACGGTATCCGTACCGCCAACGTGAGCTGGTATCGACGCAGACTGTGTATTCCGTTCCCAAATGAGATAGAGGAGATCTCAAGCTCTAACACCAAGGAGAATGACTGGACATCTTTGAGACCATGGTGGCAGGAAGGAAACCTGGAACGTGACAGTGACGGGAAGTGACACTTACTACGACGCGCTTTCATTTTCTTCTGGTTTATTTCAATAATCTATGACTTTCCTGGTGTACGACTTTCCCGAATTGAACAACCTGAACTTCTCGGACGCCATTCAATCAGAACGAGGTAGTCTCTAGATTTCATTGTTTATTCATTTAGAACGAGAACAGCAGCGCCTATGTCTTCAATCGGGTCGCTTCTCCACACGTCGGATGCCGTACGAGAGCTGTTCTGACATTGCGGGACAGTGGCGGGCAGGAACATCTGACCATACCGGCTGGCGCCACCGCCATGCCACTTCCGTGCACCTTACTGCTGAGCAGCAAGGCACCCGAAAGACCCGTTTAGGATGTTCTCTTGCGGAGTCGTTTTGCGCGGGATGCCATCACGTACATGTCAATGAGTCCTGTGCGGCTGCTAATCGCTTCCACGGCGTTCCTTCGCTGCCTCTTACCCTCATCATGCCCGCCTCAGGCAACGACATCTCCTCCACGGATGCCCACTCTACGACTCGGGGTGTATCTGACAACAATCTCCCTGACGAAGATGTCGAATCCGACTACCAGAGTTGCATTTCAGCGGAAGATGAGGAGCACTCGACGGAGGATTATGTGGATGGGGGGCTTGAGATTCTTCGATACAATATACCTGAACGCAGATGGGAGCCTATCCCGGCAAGGTATGTCACCAGCATTTGCGTCATGGTACTATGAACCTCTCACAATAATTAGCGATCGTGTCGGGGCTCCGGTGACCAATACAGGATGGATTTCACAAATTGACTTCAAACAACGGTTTGCCGCACTGGTGGATAGCAGTAAAGAGAGGTGCCGGGATGCAATAGCTGTGCTTGCTGAGACCTCTGATGGACCTGCAAGAGCGCAGTGGTATCGGAGCCTTGCAACTGGGTCGGTGAGTATATATCACATTGGGTTGCTTGTTTAGTCTGATTTGTAGAGGGGCAACTATTTCTTTGACCTTCAGACCGCAGTCATTTTCTTGATGAACAACAAAGGTGCTTGGACCAATGATTACCAGTTGGATTTCCATTTCCTCTACATTCCCAGTCAAGGAATGTATCATTGGTCCTTCACCTCCAGGTTGTTTGAGGGAAGGATTCTGTTTGATTGGTCGCTGGATAGGCCTTCAAAGGATCTTGCGGAAGTCATGAGGATCGCCCTCCCATTCTTTCGGGAGTTGAATGCTCGCATTGACACGCTGTCCAAACATCAGAGTGTGGACTACTCAGCCTCTTCCTCTGATTCACCATCGATTTTTGGACCAGCAAACATGGCAAACCTTGTCACATGTCTCGACATCGCGGAGAGCGTCGCAAAACTCGTTCCGGTGTTCGGAAGTGTGCTTGAGGGTGCATGTGGGATCCTGCGAAAGACTGTCCAAGCCGCGCAGGTGATTACTGTTCTGTGGGGGTGGCATCGAACTGATTTGTTTCTAGAATGCTGGAAGCGCTCGCGACCAATGCCAGGCTCTCGCAGAGCACACAGCTTCCATCACACTTGCTATCTTAAGCGAGATTGGATCTGAGTCTTCGCTTAGCCGTGTTGATATCAACAGAATATGTGATCTTCGCGAGTACGTCGACCTAGGTCGTACATCATTGGACGCTCACCCGCTTCAATCACAGAACAATCAAAATTGTGGATTACAGAATCCAGAGGTACTCGAAGCTCGGGCGTGCGAGGTATTTTGTATCGCGCGGACGAATCAATGAAGAAGTTATGGACCTGCGCACCAAAGTGGACAATGCGCGGATCGCGTTCAATGTGCGCTGTTTACATCATCGATGAGTATCGCTGCTAATGCGTTGATTTAGATTCGAAGCGATATCTCGACAACGTGATTACTCACCGACCTCAAAGACATGCAGACACGTCTCGCGTCGCGTGTTGACGACATCTACGACGGCCAAAAGACGACACACCACATGTTGCGTACGATTTTGGTGAAGGTCGGTACCGAGATCTCCGGTCAGCTCGGTACTGACACAATCTTGACGCAGGTTCAAGGATCTAGTACCGGAGACGCATATGTCGAGGAGGAGGCAGAGTCTGAGCGGAGGCCCGATGTAAAGGCTCCTGCTTTAGTATAGGCACATCGCAGGTTTATGTGGTAATAGTTAGAGCAGGGAATAAATATTTATCTGTGGGACAAGATACATCAATGCGGGCATCTACTAAGTATTGGCGCGAGGCCAAGATACAGTACCTACTGTTGTGGCTGGGGACTTGATCCCATACTATACGAGTCAAGCCGCCAGGCGTCCGAAACTCACCGAAGCCGCGGAATTCAAGCAGGACTTCACAACGACCTTGTGCGGGGCCAAAGTCGTCCAGACATGGGCAAGTATGGCGGCCATGTATCGTCCTCCCGCGTTCCCGCGGACCGCTGCTCCTCCCGCCACAGCCTAACATGGAGCCCATGGTCCCAAAGCGTCGCTAACCACAAGCCCTGTTAGATTCAATTAGGGATCAGCGGACCGTTAGCCGAAGAGAAAAAAAGATTTAGTAGGAGCTTAACGCCAGATACCGAGGCGTCGTCGAAACATGAAACCGTAGACGACGAGAGGAAGTCAACCGAGGACGATGAACAGGATACCCATTGACTCTGAGACCATGGTGGATGAAAAGGAAGAGCAAATGCAAGTGACACGATCAGGTGGTGTCACATTATGTGGCTTGCCTTTTCCCTCACGCAATAAACTTTGCGTCTATTCATACAACTCCTCATACTGCCACACGTTCAAAATCCGATACATGCAGGACCTTCCGAGTCCCGCGCATCAGCATCTCTGCACAGGCCGTTCTGACATCGCAACTGATGCCGTTAACGCTCCTTCAGTCATCTTGTCTTTCGTTTTTACGTTGTCATGCTCTAATGGATACCGACTTGATGCTTTTGTGCCGCGCGCGCGGGACCAATAAAACCAACTCACACACGTTTGTATTGAAGCTTTATAGAACCTATTTTTTGACCACTTCCATATGAAAACGGCAGGCATAGACCGGAGGCCATTCCGGCTTCCACGGTTCCTCTGGACTCTGTCTAGGACCACGATGTCGTCTTCCTCGACTGGCAAAGTTTCCAAGGGGCCGCCTCGCACGGCAGACCTCACCGAAACATGGGC
Organism: Hymenopellis raphanipes; assembly: GCA_003314085.1. Taxonomy (NCBI): domain Eukaryota; kingdom Fungi; phylum Basidiomycota; class Agaricomycetes; order Agaricales; family Physalacriaceae; genus Hymenopellis; species Hymenopellis raphanipes. The sequence goes on from QLPD01004209.1 coordinate 17,673, forward strand.
CTTCCTGAGCCCCAGTGTCGACCATATCATGACCGGTTCGATCGTCAACTACAAGACGAGTCAGATTCTGTATACAGCAGTGTACAACTGCTGCAAGTCGACTGGTATTGGGCCATTTTGCGCGCGAGACGGCGCTAACGATCTTGACAGATGGAGGATCCGGTCTCTACCACAAGCTAACGGAACATTTCACGATACATCTCGTGCCGATGAAGCAGGTAATGTAGTGTTCGTCGTCTCTAGTGGCGTATCATTTACATATCGGCCCTCAGGCTGCCGCCTCGTTGCAGGACGAGGAACTCTTACGGTACTACGCAGCTGAATGGACCCGCTATACAACCGGTGCCAACAACCTCAACCGGCTTTTCACGTATATTAACCGCTACTGGGTAAAACGAGAACGAGCGGCGGGGGAAAAGGACATTTACCAGGTCTCCACGGTCAGTATCTTCAACAACTCATCTCGTCCTGATGCCTCGGCCCTCATCCACTTCACCAGCTCGCTCTAGTGCAATGGAAATCACAATTTTTCATGAATATTCAGGAAGACAATTCGAAACTCACCAGCGCCGTCCTGCGTCAGATCGAACGCCAGCGGAACGGAGACGCGATAGACGAGGGTCTTGTCAAGACGGTCATACTCTCCTTCGTGTCTCTAGGTATCGACAATACCGATCCAAACAAGGAATGCCTCGACGTCTACAAAAAACATTTTGAGATTCCCTTCATCCAGGCGACTGAGCTCTACTATGAAAAGGAGTCGGACGCTTTCCTTGCCGAGAACACCGTATCCGAGTATCTGACGATGACAGAGAAGTGGTTGAGGGAGGAGGAGGACCGTGCGGAGAGTTATCTTCACACAAAGACGCGCAGGGAGTTGATCGCGAAATGCGAAGATGTTCTTATCCGCCAGCGCGCTCAGTTGATGCAGGAGAAGCTGCTCGGCTCCGACCAAGACGAAGATCTCCAGCGCATGCATGCTCTCGTCGCGCGCATGCCTGACAGTTTGGCGGGGGCACTTAGAAAGTAGTGGGAGGCCTCGTGGGTTTGTACGTTGACCATTTCCTCGTTTTACGATCAGAAGAAGCTGGAGTCCAAACGTCCTGTATCATGTTCAATGCCTGCTGATGACAAGCTTTGTACTATTATAATTGTATACATAGTAGACAGTTTGTTATCCTATGGCAAGTTGATCCTTGTAATAAACGGATACCTGCGCATAATTGCCTGGGAGTATTAGGATCTAAAGTCTACTTCGACACGTCCTGAACGCTATGGAGCACACTTTCCGGCGATTCCAATGAGGCCCCCGAAGAGAATCGACTGACTGGCGCGAATTTTATTGATGCGATTGTGTGGTTACACGTGGAGAGGCGACCATGCTCCGACATTGCGTCCCACAAGGATCTATAGATGAGACCAATAACATGCGTCGCCATCGGGACAAATGCCTGCACGAAGTATTAGTACCTGCTCGTCAATTTTGCTCAGACTTACCCCGACATAAGCTGTGATTGAAACGAAGATGGTAGCGACAACATCGCCCGCGCCGTATGTCACCGGGGTTGCGAGAACTACTATCAAAAAAAGGAGCTAGCAAACAGATACTCGCGTGAGACGTTGCTGCAAAACAAGAGAAAGCGTTCCTCACATTCACAGAGAAGTAGATGAGACCTGACTCTGCAAGGAGTCCTAGAATCTTCTCGGCAGCGGATCTACGCCATGTTGTTTGGAATAGCTTTCTCATTTCCGTGCGGTGGCCCCTGCCTTGAGATTAGTAGATATCTCTGACTCTACTAACCCACTCACCAGCCAATATATGCGATAACAAAAGTCGACAACAGATTGGAAAGTACTGACAAGCACCAGTTGACAAGAGTTTTGGTGCCACATACACCCGAAAAGTAAGGCTGCCGAGTAGTAATAACGTCTCCGAACTGACAGACAAATACCACAGGGATCGTGCCTATGAAATGGTGCATATGAGTGTGAACTTCGTTGGTTCGAGAATGTCCGGGACCTATGTAAGACAATAACACAGCACCGGCACACACCAGGATCCGTTTCGCCGTTACATTATGCGAGGAGAGCTCCCACGCGCGCCAAAAGACCACTAAATCGCCGAGCAGTGTCTGCAGAGGTGAACAAACGAGGCGCGCAGAGACTGCTTCCGACACTTACCGAAACAAGCCACGCTCCGTTGCCGACGATAAGTAGTACACGGACAGACTTCTTGGCATTCAATTTCACCAATTTCTCCGCAGGAGTTATTTTGCCCGCGTCGCCCACAGCCTGCAGCAGGATGTCCCGTGTCTGAATGAAGAACCAAAAGAGATCGATGGCATATACTAGCGACACTAGAGCAAACATGGCGGAAAAAATGAAGACCATTCTAGGCGAACTACATGGGCCGGCTTGATGAATTTCCTTTCAGCTGAATGTTACGTTGACTTACCGCTTTCTTCTTGCTTGAACAATAAAAAGGGCGACGAAACATCCCAGGACGACAGCTGGTTGAAGTCATAAACATCGAGACACAGAGGATGAGTAGAATTACAACGCACTATAAGCAATACCTTCGACCATGACAGAAAGCCCGCCTATAAGGATCCATTCGCCTGTGCGGCGGAGATACCCCGGTGGTTGTTGTGTCGCAGATGGCGGAAGCAGACAACGTAGCGCGCGCTTGTTGCAGACAAATAAACAAAGCACGTACGTGTTCATCACATCAATCTGATACACTATCAGCTCAGCCATCCTGCCGACGGACTATGTTTAGAACAAGGAAAACGACAAAGGTGAAACCGAGCTTGAACTCCAGCTGTTCTTATACCATGACTGCGACGTTCTCGGGCGTAGCAAGTCAATCTCCGCGACGAAATGAGGACGAATCGCGTCCCCAAGGACGGATCCTCGGCAAACTGGATATCTTTATGATGAACTTCACGGCACCTTCTTCACCCGCTCATTGGTCGATCTTCCGACAGGCGCGGTAAGCGCTGGCAGAGCCTAAAGCGCCTGACTTGATCTGTCCTGGGTGTCCATGCCCGCTTCCCGCGAATAAAGCTCTGAAACGTCCATTTCGCGAAGACAGCCAACGACGGTTTAGCATTAGATGTTACTGTGTTACTGTATTTGGAACTGCCTACGCTAACTAAATAACTAAGGATATACCCCGACAGACCTAGTAAACTAATAGTAATAAAGAGATCCAAGCTAATAAAGAAACCGAGCGAATGAGTGGTGTAACGCCGTCCGAAATCTATGCTGACATCAACCTAATGACCAAATCACCCCCGAAAAGGAAATCCGTCCGTCGCAGCTCATTGGTCGATCTTCCGACAGGCGCGGTAAGCGCTGGCAGAGCCTAAAGCGCCTGACTTGATCTGTATGTTGTATGCAGGCTTCTTCAGTTCAGTTGGGTGACGCACAAGACGCGTATACTGCTGGGGAAAACCCTCCGTGCTAGTATTTCAGATGAGAAATAACGAGGCCCCAATGTCCAGTGAGCGTTGTGGAAGGGTGGCGTGAGCCGCTGACGGAATGAGGAGAAGGATCAACTTGCCTTAGCGGGCAAGATGGGTGATCGGGCCGGACTTTCTATCTTTGACACGGCTGCACTATACACGACTTGCGGTTTGGCGCGTTGGACAATTTCGGACTATTTTAGCTACCTATGGACATTATTAGTTGAACCAGTATTACTTGCCCGTAGGATTACTCGCCCGGACGTTAGTATAATTTTAGGGTTAGCCATCAGTATATAGGCGCCGGGCTTCTTGATTTGTGCCTTAGCTTTCGACCACCACCTAGCTCAATAACACGAATTTTCCTACACTTTTCTACTGCACCGTTGGACTCCCTAAGGTGTCTACTGCCCCCAAAATTCGTTTCAGACGAATCCCCGATCCTTTGCTTACGCTACCTCCCG
>QLPD01004211.1:4114-16298 GCA_003314085.1 Hymenopellis raphanipes
GGGGGGGGGGGGGGGTCCAGAGCAGGAGGAGGCGGAGGAGGAGGATCATCATGCCGACCTTCGTCAACATCATCATCGATAACGTCGTGTATAGGGTCAGGATTCCTTGTAACAGCCGGCTCCAAGGTACGGTGTGCTAATCCTTCCTCGAATATAACATCGCGCGACTCTTTGATCATTTTCAGACTTGGAACCCAAATCCTGTAGCCACGGCGACCCATATACCCAACAAGAACACCTTCAACAGACTGGTGTCCCAGCTTTCCATCTCCCCCATGCAAGATCTTCGCGAACGCCTTGCACCCGAAAGGTCGTAAGTGCGATACATCCTGACGTTGATTTGTCCATATCTCGGCAGGTATCTTCCCAGGGTTCCGCGCAGATGGGACCATATTGCGTATGTAGACGTGAGTATTCGACGCCTCACCCCAGAATGAGTGTGGCAAACCGGCCTCTTCCAGCATGGTACGTGTTCCCTCGATGACAGTGCGGTTTGCACGCTCAGCAACACCGTTTGCAGACGACGAATATGGTGGAACCTTCTCGATGATAATCCCAAACTGTTGGCAATACTCGGTCATCAAGTCGTTGTCGAATTCACCGCCACCATCAAAGCGCACGCGCTTCAACTTCTTGCCCGTCTGCCTCTCTGCCATAACATGGTATGATTTGAATGCCGCCAATAGCTCCGTCTTCGTCTTTGTTCGCAGGTGATATGGAACTCGGTAAGTTGAATGGCCGTCCGTCGCACACATGAGATATACATGACCTCCTCGACTTTGTGTTCGTGCCTTTCCCCATAGATCCAGATGAACGCGTTCTAGAACTTCCGTCTCTGGTGTAACGGTTTCGTCGAATGGACGCCGAGCATGTTTTCCATAGATGCAATCGACACATTTCCCAGACATCCTCCGCTGTGTTATCTTTAGCCCATCCACAAGACCTTTCGCAGCCATCTCTTCAATTCGGCGGATGTCAACATGACCTAAACGTCGATGCCAGGTTTCAAGATCCGTCGGCCGTTCTTGAGAACGTGCGAATGCCACAAAAGCGGGGTCGTCCAACACGTCGACACTGTACATCTTTCGCAATGTCGTTCCCCGAAACATAGCACCCTCTAATATGGGAGTTTTGTTGTCCTTGCCATAAACGACTAGCTTCCCGTTGCCCCAGGTACCATGGAATCCACCCATATCCAAGGTTGAGATAGATATAAGGTTGTGAGCTAACGCTGGCGTGTAAACCGCATTCTTTAAGATGATGTCTCGACCCTTCCCGTTGATGTGCGTTCGAAACTTCACATCGCCGCGACCGAGAACTCTGAAGCGTCCACCATCTTTAATTGCCGTCGACCCTCATCAGGAAATGGGTCCCCAGCCTAGAGGATGACAGAGTCAACCACAGTGAACATGGTTGCCTAGAGGACATTAAGTTGTGAACTCTACCGAGCTAACTTTGGCAAAGGTTCAAGTCCAAACCTTCCTTAAGGATGCCTTGAGTCTAACTCAGGTTGGCTCAAGTTCTATATAAGGTAACTCAGACCACTCTCAATGAAGCTATATGTAGCCTAGTTACAGCTTAAGTAGCCAACAGCAGCCTCAGGCATAGAGTAATGCTGGCTCAAATCAATCAAACTATTCATAAGCATTACCCAAAATATCATAAAGTGTGAAAACAAATACGTTCACACTAGTTCTTAAAAAAGCAAACATGTCATTTGTTAGAATTAAACTACCCTACAGTACAACAAGGAGCTATAAGGAATCACATGCATACATAGTGTGCAGACATTGAATACAGTACTCAAACTATAGTAGTGTGCACAACAATCAATATTCGAGCCATCGTCCATGCCATCATAGGATGTCAGTTGTCCTCGCAGAGACCTCATGATGAGCCATCATCATAGGTGTCATCGTCGTCGTCGTCGTAGCCACATCGTCGTGGCAGGAGGGAGCCATCGTAGTTGTAAGAGAGCTGTTGGAGCGCGTCGTTGCAACAGCTACCGGTCATGACAGCATACTCATTCTTGCTTCTGAATTCGGCAGATGAGAATAATGATGGTAAGACAAATGATGAAACGCACGAAATAAAAGGCAACAAACAAGTAGAGGCAAGGAGTGGGTCATCGTCATCAAGGCGGGTCATCGTGAAGGTCTTTCGCAAGGCGGGTCGTCATCATGATGGAGGCAGGTCGTGGGTCGTCATCATCGAGGCGGGTCATTGTCGTAGTAGCAGAGGCAGGTCGTGGGTCGTCGACATCTGCAAGGCAGGTCGCCGCCGTCATCGTCATCCGGCTGGATCGAGGCTCGGGGCAACAAGATCGTCGAGACTCGTCGTCGAGGAGATAGTTGCTGTCAGAGTGTTGATTACAAGTAGGTCGATGGGACGACTAAGATGGGATGGTAGTAGAAGAATAAGGTGAAATGATCGAGCACGCACGCACAAAACTCAAGCGACACGTGACGGCTATGTGGCCGGACTTGGACGGATTTCGTGGGCAGACGGACTCGCGGAATGGAGTGAAAAATGAATATGAGCGTGACAATAATCGAGGTCGCGCGTGAGGATGCTGGCGACGTGACAGGCTTACCGCAGCGGAAGAGTCCAGAGCATGCAGACTGCAGCGCCGACACCACCTCCCAACCATTTTCGGGAGGCGTGGTCGTCATCCATGCGGGGTCGTCGTCAGGGCAGTTAGTCGTCATTGTCGTCTGAGCAGTCGTGGTCGTCATCAAGGCGGTCGTCGTCTTCTGGTGAGCCGCCGTGGTCATCGAGGCGTTAAGGGTCGAGGCAGCGGTCGTCGTCGTCGAGGAGCCAGCTCGCATGTCTTCATTGCAGTGGGTCAGCGGTGGTAGAAGAACAAGTTCAAATGTACTCACCCAATGAACACGTGTCATATACGTGGCATCAGTTGCGTGCCGACTTAGGCGGAATTCCTGGGCAGAGGGAGAATGGAAGCGACAAAGGAATATCAGCCTGAGGACGGTGGTCAATATGACGGGCTTACACTGCGCCGCGTAAGAGTCCGCCGGCACCACCTCCCAACCATGGGCCCACAAAGCCCTGCTCAAGGTCGGCCTGGCTCTGAGTGGGCCCGCGGTTGGTGACGTGTCGTCGGTTATCAAGGACAGCGCGGGTGAGCGCAACGATAGGACAGGTTCCACATTTTGGGGACCGTCGTGGCTAGAATCAGCGAAGGCATGAGAGTAAAAGGACGCACGACGCGATGCTGCCTGCCTGCAGACTGGACGGCATGTATTCCTTCAGCCTTCGCTCTCGCAGAGCCCGTCTAAGGGTGCAACGGGGCGTAGTGTTGCGTGACGCCCATAACGACGGTAAAGGTTATGCTGCCTGTCTTGACAGGGCTTACACGGCTGACTGACGAGCCAGCAGAGAAGAGACGGCAATAGGAGGGAGGACGGCGGTGATGAGACAACGGATGGTGGTGGTAAGAGGGTAAGAATGACGACTCCAACCATGCGTGATCACTATTCGGATTCTCGGTCCGAGTCGCCGCCGCCAAATCTGGGCGGCGACGACGACGATGGCTAGTGTATGGCGGCTCGGGAGAGGTCGTACTTTTGAGAGATTTATGAGACAGATCTAAATTGACTACCTATCAGATTCCAGGAAATTTGCGATGCAAGAACACAATGATTCACTAGTAGCTATGTAAGGTCGCGTCAGTGCTATATGAAATGGATCGTTTTAACAAGTATGGAATACCGCAATAAGCGGACACCTTGAATTGAGTTCTGGTTCATTAATATCATTGTTTAGTATGTATCTCATCAAAATTTGAGGAGTCGGGGAGGTTCAGCGCACTGCAGCGCGCGATTTCACATTTTCTTGATCGGATACTATCTACGTAAGGTTAATTTCATGTCAACGCGCAATGTTATTACAAAAAATTCTATTGGAACATAAAGTATTAGTGTCCTGTATTATATTCCGACATTTATAACGCTACTCCGAGCCCGTCGTCGCTGTCCCGAGCGTCGACGAGCTCGTTCCGGTCGTGATCGGATGACCGATCCGAAAATCCGGACAGTGATCGCACGATGATCAGAGTTGTCTCACTGCCTCCTACCACGACCACCAACTTCATTTTCTCGCTCTGTCAACACCACCACTCCTAGAAACGCCGTCCGTAGCCATTGTGCATTTGCTCTTTCATTTGGACCACGGTAAGGACGACGCCAACCGGAGGACGACTCACTGCATAAGCCCAGACGACTGGCAGCAAAACTGCGGGCGCCGTTGACGAGAAAGTCGACGTCAAGAGAGCAGCGGACACCCGCGCTGGATGCCACAAGGCCAGGAGAGGGTGAAAACCCATGCTATTCGTTGCTGGTCCGGCGAGGCGACGGTCAAGATGCTGTACGTCCTTATTTTATTCTTTTTTATTTTTTATTCACGTCCACCAGCAGGGCCAATGGCGACGGCGGCATTGTTAACGACGTGTACGCCACACCAACGTGGGCAGCACGTATCACTCCCATTTTCCGACTACAGCCATCATACATTTTCCCCGCGATCGACTTTTGTCGTTGCCCGCCACCACGACCCACGCGTAAGCCCTCGAATGAGGCTGCTCTGTCTGTCATGCGGGCTTCAAGCAACGTTGACGACAACGTTCCCTCCGCCAAAGCAACGACTCAGCCGCGTAAGCCCTCAAATCGAGGCAGCGTATCATTTTCCTCCACCGGACGAGGATCGTACCAGTAGCAGCATAAGCCCTTGCACATCGACAAAGCATCTCTCGGTACATCGTATTCCTTCCTGGACGAACCCTCGCTAGCTCACCTGCTATGTTCCGGACGTTTGACTGAGGCGGCATCGCGATGCGTTCAGCCAAAAAGGTGTGTCTGCCGGCACTTTTTAGCGCTCGTTCACCCACTCTCAAGGACACTCACGACATTGAAACCGACCCACACTCGCCGGCCATAATGGGAGGACCGCGACGGCAGGCCAACCCACTTGGACGCTAAACTCGGACATTCACCTCACCGTAACGACGACATCACGATGGCGTACACTGTCCATGACACAAGACGACCCGCTGGACGTACAAGTCTTGCAGCGAGGCCGCGCTGCTTGCTTGCGTGTGGCGTCTTGAAGGTGCGCGTCTTTATTACTGTATTTGAATACTGACTTACCTTCAATACTAGGACCACAGCGCGCTCCAACGACATCACCATTTTCGAGATAAGTACGACTTCAGTTCTAGGACCACCGTGACAACGATGACGATGACACGACTCTGGCACGAGGACGACGATGGCTCCGCCTTCACAACGACAATGACACCCTGACAACGACGATGCTGAGGGACGATAACGGCGCTCCGACGAGGCAGCGTATATACCTCATCGTGGATAAGCCCTACAATGAGGTTATGTGTTACCGCCATCTCCTGGCATTGTGCTGCGCCGGTACCCCGTTGTCACCGACAACCTCATCACGGAGTCTCCCAGTTCTCTGTTGAGTCGGTTTACATGAATGCCTAATGGTCATTAGTAGGGGTTAGTGTAGGCGCTCGGTCCCCAAGCATGGGTGACTATTTTCGAGTGGGGTATGACTGGCATACTCTTGTGTGCCGCGTCGCCTCAGCGAAAATCTGTGTGACAAGAATGGAACTTTTTGTGTGCATTCAGTCACTCTCAAGACACTTTTGAGTCATCTGAGGAAGAAGTGGTGCCTTGTTTGCCTTCAGGTATTCGGAAGTTACCATGAGTTGATCACTGCACATGCTTGTGCTTTGAGTACACTCAAAGTAAACTCAAGAGCACCAGGACAACTCAAGCTTTCTATTGTGACAATCTAAGTCCTGAGATAGCTGGGGGTGTCTCAGGATCCCTCAGTGCCCTCTGGTTAATGACTGTCACAGTGACTAACTCAAGCAGCCTCTGGCCCACAGGCTGTTTCCTGATGCTTCATTCCCCTCCAGTGACTCAAATGTAATGAAACGCGCGCGATCCGGGATACAATGTTCGGTCGCTCCAGAATCAAGAAACGTTGAGTATGATATGAAGGGTCGTGTCTCATTCATTGTAACAGGGCAACATAAAGGTTCGTCAAAGATTGGATACACACTAGTCTCCTTCCCCGCGTCGTCAACTCCCCCTCCTAGAACAGAATCTCGGAACCCCGAACATCTGTAATCCAAGTAGGGGTCAACGGCTGCATGCGGCTGGGAGATTTCATGCGCACCTCTCTCATCGATGGCTGTGGCAAGGATATAGGTTTCGGCGGCGGTGGTCGTGGGATCAGCAGTGGATGTGGCAGTTGCATTTGCTGACGGGGTATTGGATGTTCTCTTCTTCTTCCCCTTTGCCTTATACCACTCAGGCGCTTGGCCTTGTGCACCTCCTCCCTCACCCCAACAGTTAGGAGTGGTATGTCCCTTCTTCCCGCAATTTCCACATACAGCGGATGCTGCTGCCGATGAAGGGGTGGATGCTGCCAAAGCGCTGGTCTCAGCTACCTGCCTCGCATTCCGCGCGGCGTGGCCCTTGAGACGACCAAGGACATCAGCCCAAGGCACACCTTTAAACGTCGAGATCATTGTATTGTATGATGCGGGGAGTGCCATTAGGAAAATAGCGCGGAAATCCTTATCGCGAATGTCAGCGCCAGCATGATTTGCTTCCCGACGGAGGCGGCGCATCTTGTTCAAGAATGTCGCGAAATCGTCACCATCGTGGAACCTCTCGGCGCGGAGATCATTTTCGGCAGTAATCTTCCCCACTTCCGTCGTGGCGTCATACTCAGCGATCAGGGCACTCCAGATATCAGCAGCGGAATCAGATTCGTCAACGCCACATCCGACGGGATCCCGAATGTTCTGGACTATCAGGGCCGCAGCGTGCCGGTCGCGAAGCTGCCATTCGAGGTATGATGGATTGGGGTCATTCCACTGGGTGGATACCCCAGAAAGGAAAGTGGCTGAGAGGCCGGTCGACGATGGTTGGGGGATGGAGCCGTCAACATAGCCAGTAACACCAATAGACCCGGCAGAAAGTAGGAGCTGGCTCTTGTATGCAAGCCAGTTGCTGTCTCCGTCGAATTGTTTATCCTCGGCGAAGATTTGGACAGTGGGTGGACGAGTCGACATGGTCAGGGGTAAACTTTTGATGAGGGCGTCGGTGATGGGGCAGATGGGGATATAATGCAAGTAGGTAAAGCGGGCGTGTTCGAATGCGCGCGAGTCAAGGTATTCCTTCGTTCAGTGGTCGTTTAGAGCTCCAGTCTCATAATCTGTGAAAGAGTACACAGTGTAAGTGTACCAGCTCAGACCGTGAAGGTAACGGACTGTATTATACCTGTGAAAGAGTACACAGTGTAAGTGTACCAGCTACAGTACATAAGTAATGTATCAGGCAATAAATAATACTGTACTCACCTCAGACCGTGAAGGTAATGGACTGAGGTGTAATGGTAACGACGTACGATAAATAAGGGAGTGATCGGAAACGAACTATCTAGCATAGCCACTTGGTGGCGTATGGATCTCCTTCAACAAATACAACCTCTCACACAGCAGGTAAGAGTGTTTATACTATACAGGAATACCTAAAAGCACAGTGCCTTGCATTACCTACCATTCGCCAGTTCGCCGGTTCGCCGTTCGCCAGTTCGCCAATCACAGTTCTGCTCCGCTCTCGTACCAATTGTTCCTTCCGAGCCGGCAGCGCGATCCGGTAATTGCCGGATAACGATCGCTGCACTGCGATCTTATCTCCCTCACTCTTACCACCACAGCACGTCAGCATAGACGTGCTTGTTGGTCCCAGAACTTTCTCTAAGCCTTCTTTTCTCCTTTTTTTTGCTTTTCTTAAGGATTCAGCCTGTGCTAATGCCGCCGCCGCCCTCGGAATCATTTCGGGACTGCCTGGTGCTCGTCTTCGCGACGACACCATTCCTATGCGGATTTCCACAGCCTAAGCCCTCGAGACGAGGCCGCTACTGCATAGAGCGCGTGTGCGATCTTAAAGACGCCAGATTGACCCTCGCCTCGCTGCATTTGTTGCCTCCAATGAGGCGGGCTGAATTTTGATTAAGATGCGTGATGCATGCATCCTAGCCGCAGAGGTATGTTCTTCTTTCCCTTCTTTTTCACACTCTGACTGCATGAACACCTGCACCGCCAATCCCCCATACTCTCATCACCCCACACCTCTGCACTCTCGTCACCTCGCACCTTTCTCACTCGCGCCGTTCTCACATTCCTCACTCGCGCCGTCCTCACATCCTCACACCCTCATTTCCCACCTTGACGTTGCACCTCCGTCATCTCATGCACGCTGGTAACCCCCGCGCAATTGCTCGGGAGCCGCCAACGGGCATGAAAATATGGCTCAGGTACTGCCGTCATATCTGCAGGTGAGCCCGGGCTTGAGCCCAGCCCAGCCCAAGCCCAAGAGGCTCAAGGCTGAGGGTTGGGGCTCACTTTCTGGCAAGCCCAGCCCGTCTGAGCCCGGCCCAACCCGGGGCTATGAGCCCAGCCCGAGCCCGCACAACCCTAGGAGAGATAGTGAGGTTTATAAAGCAACATGTAGGAAGAAGAAGGATTAGATTCCCCTTTGCTACAGTAACAAGTTTGTGTGTTAGGGAAGAACAGGAACAGCCTCCGTCCCTTCACCGTTGTATCTGAATCCACCGTCTGAATCTCCAAGTCTCTTCCGTTTCTCCCTACCAGTTCCCTCACGTTGGTCTTGGACTTGCGGATTCCCCTCACAACAAACCGACACTTCCCGTGTCATTTCTTGTGCGAACTCGTCGGGTAGCGTACACAGTTCCCAGCGTAAGGAGCTCGCCGGCGCAGATCATGCCTGAGGAACGCCTGGCTAAGAGACGTGTTCGGTAGTGACGATCCTGCGAATATAGCCATTACTTATCAAACATAATGAGAGAGAGGCCCTTGTAATAACCTTCCATGGATGAAGAGAGTTGGACACGTTAGTCATGAACCTTAGCAGCATACGGTGCGTTGCACCGGCGACGAAGTCGTCTCCTCTGACCGGTGGATGAAGAGAGTTACCATAAGAAAAGGAGGTTAAGCACCAAATTTTTGCAGGGCTAAGGTTGGAGAGGTTAGTAACAGTCTAGAATTCTGAAAGCAAAGAACAACAACAACAACAACAACAACAACAACAACCACCATCACCGCCCCCGCCCCGGCTCCCGGCCTCGCTCATTTATGGCCCGTTTACCTTGAAAACATCCATTCTTTACTATTTTGCTATTCTACGCGTCCTGTCTTTTTCCGAAAAATTTTCCGCCATGACAACCCCAGTGCAGAATCCAACCATTCCGAAACTACCCCCATACCGAGCCCCGCCCGCGTTTACGGACCGTCCGCCCTCTCCATCACAGCAGAATGGCCTTCCCAGTGGTACGGCACCTGCGGCCTACGGTTGCGAGCTCATCATTCGCGATGTCAAACCGACGGATGGCCTGACCGCTGCGCAGACCGTCGAGGCAGCGCTCAAGGCAGCTGTTCTGGCCAAACCGGATGCTTCAACCAGGTTCACATACACTCTACCCTCCCACCCAGACCGCACTCTCTGGCACATCACCTTCCTTCCCACCCGTGCACCCACCGACACCTACTGCTACGTCCGCGTGGCCCAACACGTGTCCGCCCTCGATACACAGCCACGCCCTGATCTCCTCGAGGATTGGTTTGACCCTCTCCGCACTTTAAATGCCGACTGGAAACCGGCTTGGTCGCCTGCACGCGACGGGCGCGACAAGAGCATGTGGGTCAAGGTCAGCGGACTTTCCGGTAACGGAAAGGACGCCGGTAAGGCCGAACTCGCCCTCGTCGCAAAACAGCTCGACGCCTTGGGTATCAAGGTCTCCTCTTACTGGGCTCTCGACAGTGGCCGTGATGGCACACTTATCCTTTGCTACACCACCGATGTCACCCAGCTCCTCCAACAATCCCCTCTTGATGTCATCTTGCCAACTCCCGCCGACTCTCGCCCATCCCCTTCGCGCCTGGTCTTCTCTCAGCCATTCATTCAGGTACAGCCTGAGGGCCCGTTCGAACTGGCTGTCACCGGCATCTCGCGGTACGACTATAGTGTCAAGACTACGTTTGATCGCTTCTTCGACCAGTTTCGCGACGACGGCGGTGTCACTCGATTCTCCTGCAGTCGCATTGAGGGCGATGCCTACATTTTCCGGATGCGCGACTGGGAGAGCACCCAATGGGTTCTCAACCAGAAGGGTAAGGAGCTGTTTGATGAGCATATCAAGTCGTCGGTTCCCCACGCTCAGCATGCCCGCCTTGTGTACGACCTCAACTCGGACAACGCCTGGGTTCAGCGCACCCCCACCACTGCAATCCGCGAGGCTGGCGGTCATATGCAGACAGCCCTGGATGACATCCATGCTGCTGTGACCTCGCTTCGCAAGGATCAGACGGCGGGTTTCGCAGCGCTTGACAAACGAGTTGGGACGGTAGAGGAAGCTTTCGCGGGGCTGGCGAAAAATATGGCTGCCCTGACGGACATGACGGTGAAGGCTCAATATTCAATCTACAGTCTTCATATACGTGGTCAACTCGCTGATGAACGCACCAGACTTTTGCGTCGAATCGACCGTGTTGCGTTTGAGAAGGAAACAGAGCGGGACGAAGCAGAGCGGGATAAGTTGATTGCAGAACTCAAGGGCCTCCACGTGAAGCTCGAGGCTATTGATGACAAGATGGATTCAGCAGACACAGCGATTACAGGTAGCATGGCTCCACCCTCTATCTCCTTGCCGCAGCCTCTACATCCTCCTCCGCCTCCTCCTATTCTGTCTTCCCCACCACCGCCTGTCACGCCGACTCGGAAACGCCGACGAGACCAGCCTGCACCTCCCAGTCACTTTTCAGCGACCACGCAGGAAGCGATGCTAACAGAGGATGAGGAGGAGACGGCGTCAGTCGCCCATACTGTTCTTCATGAGGATACCGATATGGACAATGCTGTATGTCCGCCTCTCTCTGGTCTGGTCTCTGTCTCTGACGGCGTGTTCTCAGTCTTGAAAATCACCTATTTGATCTCGGCTCTTGGCGTGTATATACTACCTACATTACCACCTGCTCTTAGTTTAACTATACCACATTCTTTTCGCTTTCGTTCTCTACTATACTTACTACTGGTCTTGGTCTTAATCCCACCTGTTTCGGCAACTCTTCCAGCTTCCTCTCTCTCGATTTATGCGCTGAACGCTAACGGGCTTGGTCATTCACTCAAAGTGCACTCTGTCAATAATGCTATTCAATTTCGCTCGCCGGCTGTCTTTGTTATCTCTGAGCTGAAGTCGACAACACCGGTCTCTGGAAAACTGCCGACGTCGGATTACAACATGTTCGAAGAATGCTCCCAACCTACGGCTGGAACGTGGAAGTGGGGTGTTGTGGTGGGCGTTCGAAAAGATATTCAAATAATTAATCGTGTTCAAATTACTGATGCTGTTCTCAAGGGTAGGGTGGTTGCCGTGGACATAGCTCTCCCAGATGATAGCGGCGGCGCCTTCCGACACCGTATCTATGGGGTATACGCACCTTGGGACCCTGGTGAAAAACCTAGGTTTTGGGCTGCATTTACTGCCTTGTGTCGGTCAACGCCCCACGGCTGGTCTGTTGCTGGTGATCTAAACGCGACTGTCTCTGCTTTGGAACGGTCGAAGGCTGAGGATCGCCGGCCTTTCCTCTCGTTTCTTGAGGATTGCAATGCGATTGATGTCTGGAGTTTGAATCCAGCTCGAACGCGCGATCATGACTGGACCTGCTGCCCAAGGAAGGATGGCAAGAAGGATGCAAAAGAGGGAAATATCATTGACCGGCTAGTCGTTTCTCGCAATTCTACTATTGAAGCTTGTATATTCGTCGCTGATAAGCCCCAAGAGTTTGTGCCCGTTACAGATCATCGAGCTATACTCGGCTATGTAGTGCCTCGGTCGAACCGCGGCAGTCTCCAATACAACGATCTTGTACCCAACGTTTCGCGGCCGCGGCTGTGCTTTCCGAAGCGGTCGGAGAAGAAGCTCTTTGAGGTTTTCGAGGAGAAGGCTGAAAAGCGTGCGTTAGATCTCGCGCTATTTGACATAAATGTTGACGATGATGTTTCATGGATCCGATTATATGACGGACTCACGGACATCATGACGGACACGGCGGAAG
>QLPD01004212.1:0-14160 GCA_003314085.1 Hymenopellis raphanipes
CTGGTAACCCATTTGTAAAATTTGTGTCTCAAGAGCCTGTATAGTTTAACACCTAGAGCTTCGGAGGCGCGTGGATGCTACGGCGTCTAAGGAGAAACGACCTTGTAATCAGATGCAAGGTCGGACGTTGACGACCACGTCCCCGATCATGCCCCAAATTGTAGTTGATGTTCTGCCCTCGACCACCACATTTGCGAAAACATTCCACTTTCCGTCGTCCTATCGCTCGCGAATCTCCTCTTTTTCTTGTCAGGCCGCTTGAATACTCCGCCGCCATCCCAGGACGATATACCGACCACCTCAAACGAATCGTCCAAGTCCAACCAGTTCCGGGAACGAATCCGCACAAAGCCACTCAATGTCCGTCATAGCCGGCAGTGTCACATCGCTCAACACCAGCATTAAGAATAGCACGAGAATGAAAGCCTCACCAAGAATTACGGCAGATTTTGACTTCAAAACAATGTTATTCCTCGACTACTAACATTGGGTAGAACTAAGGGAATGGAAGGCATTGCGGACTCGAGTATCTTCCCCAACACCCTCTCCACACTTCCCAAGACAGTCTCCTCATACCTCCATCTCCACCATCATCTCCTCAAGAGCATTTCCCGCCACAATGTTGTCGCCACCTCGGGGGCGCGTCTCCTCACCTTCCTTACAGTATGCTTCGCGGGTGGTTCTTGCTCCTTTCTCACGTGCTATTCACTCCTTGCGCGTCCTCGGTGTGAAGGTCGAATCCATCTCATGTAGGCCGCCGTCGTGCAGCCGGCACGTAACCAAACCATCAGACACCTGCGCGTAGCTAAATGTCGTGTCCATAGCGTTCGCATTACCTGTAGATATAGCTAAGACTTGTCTAAGACGGTCCGAAGGAGTAACATTCGCACAACGAGCAGCGGCTCATCGTGAGTCAGTAAGTAGCAAGTCACAAATGGCTTACCGCGGTCAAAGAGGCATGGTTCCGTCCCATAAGACATACATCAAGGTGAACTTGGACAGTGTCGCGTACATCTACGATAAGCAGGAGTCAATCAAGATGTACGACTCGGTGTCAAAGAACGCACTTCAAAGTCTGAACGTACTCCAACGCCGTCCACAGACGTGTCCGTTCAACGAGCCTAATATGAAAGGTCCTGTTGGCCCAGAATAGTGAGATTAAGCACTGAGGACGAACCAGTATATATGTCCTAGAAACGGCCAATCGGAAAGTGAGCAAGTATCAGCTTGAAGGCCCGTCAGTCCAGACGATGTGAGAGCGAAGCAAGAACTGTTCGTTGCATCCGAACGTGATGGTCTTCACGATAGACTGAAGCAAGGATGAGTACAAGAAAAGTAAGGGCAACAATAACGCCCACAGTAGGAAACGCCTTGAAATTGAAGCCGGCATCCGACAAGGTAGAGAGCGTCGTCCTAGGCACCGTCACAGCTGCCAACATCACAAGGTATAGCGGCTCCGGGCACAACACCATAGCCTATAGAAACAGTTAGCAAGCTAATCGTCGACAAGAGAATGGCGCCAGGAGACTAACCAAGCATTGAGAGCGATGTCAATAATGCGCCACGGTGAATGAACGCCATCTCGCAATCCAAAAGAGGACGCCGTCCTAAGCCCAGTCAGAGCCGTCAACATCGAAGGGCAGGGCGCGAAGAAATGGTTAGTAGACGAGAAGAGTGTGCAGAAGACTGACCGGTGATGAAAGAAGCATTGTACACAGCTAGACAAGCGACGAGAGTTATGTGTCAAATGTTGAGTGTGGCGTAACGTTTCATCCAAGTCAGGCCGTGACGCTGTGACGCTGGGGTCCACTACCCACCGCTGACGCTATCCTGAGTGATACATGAGTGGGCCGAGTATAAGTCAAGACAGAATATCGCACCCGAAACAATGTCCCTCAACCAAATTTCCAAAGTGGAAAGTAAACCTAAACGCGGTCAGATCGGGAATGATTTTGCAAGAACGACGGGAGCTGCACCTTCTCAGAGAGCAAACTTCCAGTACGGGAGGACATTGAACGTTGACCGCGTTTCAGGACTGAGCCACTTAATAAACGAAAGCGTTCCTGCATACCCGAAGCGAAGTTACGACGTCTGGAAGGCGTAGATAGCCCGTGTCGTCGAACTGTTTAAAGTATGGTCCATGTTGTCAGGAAATAAAAGAACACCATGCTCACCGACTGCAATGACGGCTAATCACAGTACTGGAATGACAGCGAATCATACATCAAAATCAGCTTCAAAAAATGACAAGAAAAGCACTGCAACGAGCAGATGGCGCGTTGTCCCTGAGGGGAAATCATTGTAATGCCGGCGCTCATGGCTGGCAGGCCAAGTTCCACAGAAAGAGGACCACTCGATTCCCCGAGAAACGAGGTCGGATTTTCGGACAGAAGTAAACGGGGGCGGATTCTGCTTGCTGCTCTAATTAGCGTGGATCTTGACGCCACCATAAGATAAAGACTCACGAAGGAAAGGGGTAGTTGTAGCCGATATCTACCGCCGAACGAGCATCAAAACAGTCGAAAAAACAAGTTGAAAAGCACCTTTTTGTCGCTGATATCCAAGCCTAGCCGGCAGGCCATCCGTGTTGTCGTATCCCGAAGGTTGCGTGCTTCATGTTACAAGTGCCAAAGTACGTCCAATTATTGATTTTGACGGCGCCGACGCGTCGTTCCTTTAAAAGAGTGAGATCCAAGGTTGACGTAGATGACAGTAAGAAGATAACATCCCGTTGCCCGATTAGGATGAACGCGATCGACCTCTTCTGGCTCTGCCTGTCATGTCGTGTCTTCTCAACCAACGCTTGACGTGTTGGAAACTCGGCTCTTTGGGACGTTGCTGGGTGCCTGTAGATTCTTCCTTGATCAGTTCTTCAGGAAGGATGCGTAACGCGACTACGCACCTGTCTCGCTGCGACCTTGACCGCCCATTTTGAACCCAGGAACACGATCTTGTTGCCATAGAAACCGGGTCGTTGATCTATGATAGTGGCGTCGTCCTCGCCGGACCGGCTTTTGGATCTGAACAAAAGGTCTAATCTATTTCGCATCTCCGTCGTCTCGTCAAGAAACATTTGCATATTCTCTTCATCCTTGCCCCCTCTCATGATCTTTATTGCGCCCTCAAGGATCTCGGATGCCGAGCTCTCATCTCTACCCTCTCCAAAGTTGCTCCAGCCAATTCTGATAATGTCGCAGCCGCGCTGGAGATATACGCCGCCGCCTCATCCATCCTGAAGCTTCTTGATCAACGCTCGTATTTCTTGCGTCCACGAGACGCCCCCGTTTTGTAATTAGCTTCCTCGTCCTTGATGCTCATTGCCGCACCAAAGTAATCGCTCTCCTCGAACGCGAAATGGGCGAAACCGTGCCTGCAGTCGTTTCTGCCGTGCGCATGACATTCTGCTACATCGAGGATCCTAAACAAACATCCGAGCTCACCCGCCTTCTGCGTCTGCCTACAGCGTCTTCGAAGCGTGCAGACCGCATTGAGCAGTGGGTAGATTCGGTAGTTACCCCGTCTTCTCGTCATCTTCACGCAGTCGCCTTTGCCGCCATGATGATGGGTATCCCTGCGCCTGTAGATGAAGGCGAGGACGCAGACGCCGACTTTCTTGGTCATTTAGACCTCGATCCCAATGATCCTGATCTGGAAGATATCAGAGAGGAGATGCGACCGCCCCTCGGGGAGCGGTTCGAGGGTTGGTGTGAGGTGGCGGGTGCTACCAAAGGGAGCGCCGCAGCGCTGGCGAAGGCGTATGCCAAAATCGTGGAAGTGGTGCCCTTCTTAAGGCGCACGATGTCGTGGAAGCGATGCAGACCAGCGTTTCGGACTGGGCGAGTAAGCGGTATGTTAGCGTCTCGGGGGAGTAATTACATGTTGTACGTCGGATGTTGAATGTTTCAATGTACTAGACTTTCGCCGAGCGGATTTCTTCGATTAGTCCGAGGACGCTGTAGTAAGAACAACGAAGTGTACAGTAAGTAGTAAGTGTTTGTGTATGTCTCCGCCATTATAAAGTAAACTAGAATTACGAATCCCGGAATCAAGTCATCATAAATCTACCGCGATTTCTGCCTGCCAGGAGTTCTCGTAAGTATTCCAGACAGATAGAAGAACAAGGTTCTCGAGTCGAATCCCATCAGTGCCAACTTTCCACTGTCTCTCTCTCTGCGCCGTTGATAGTTTCATACTGAGTTTTGTTATCTTGCGTATAGCAGTTGGAGACCTAGGTGTCGAATCACGAGCCAGTCATTCAGAAAGAGAAAGTCTGAGTATTCCATTTGCATTCCAAGGCGCACTCCAGCAGGGTAGAGCAAGGACCGGAGTGTGAAAGTGCGCAGATCGCGCTTGCTTTGTCTTTTTCCCTAACCGCACCATTATGATTACAGAATCGGATCCAGAAACGTCGGAGGGAACTACGAGAGTGGAACGCTTGTAGGCGTCAATATTGAGAATGGTACTTGAAAAAGAGCGCCGATTGAGGTCGGGAAAAGCCGTAGACCACGTGTCGCTGTTGGCGTCCTGCTTTCATGCAACTTTCATGACTAGTTTTTGCCGGCGCGTCTTTGTCTAGCGTTGACTCTACATTAACATATTTGACGTGTCCATGTCGACTTGGTCCTTCAGGTAGAATCGGACATCCCACAATGATGGTACGTGTTCCCCGGAAGTGGGTTGCTCCTTATAACAACATCATCAGGAACCTTCCATTCATCGCTGAGAAAGGCGATCTGACATGACGCGTAGTTTTTATGCTCCGACGCGCTTGCTTTGCGCGCTGCCATTTTGGGTCCCAATGCTCTTTCAAAGCCTCTGTCGTACCGGAACTCTACTATAACGTCACATCCACCGAAACTAACGACGTTACAGCTGGTATCGAGCGCTCTATGTACTCCTTGGCTCTGTGCTCGCCTCTTCTTCGCCTGAAGCGGATAGATCTGGCAGTCTTCTCGGTGGTAGCCCCTCGATAACCTTGTCATTATTTCCGCGCGCTTTCTGCCACTCGTGTTAGGCTAGGAGGCTCAACGGATTTTCTCGATACGCTGCAGTAACAGCCTGATGAATGTATGTTTATTTCTCAAAACCTGTTTTTTCTTTCTACCTGACTGTCCCGTAAGATCACATCCCATTACACAGCTGGATGTCGCGCTCGGGAGGGTTTGTCTCAAGGCTACGCCGCGAATCGCTACTAGAATATAAACCGCAGGTGGGTGAAACTCACTCTTTCTGTTGCTCAAATCCGAGTGTGGGATTCACACTTGTCGTAATTAGCGCGCACGCAGTCGAAGACGCAGAACCAAATAATGGTCATGACAATATCAATTGTCCTTCTCCCACTTCCATCCCACGGACTGGCCACTGGAAATGCTAAACGTCATCGAAGTGAGTTTTTCTTCCTTCTTGTATTCGCCGTCGCCGACTGACTCTTCTAACAGTACCGCCTCCCTATGTGCCGTATCCCGCAAGAACTGGTCGATCTCATCATCGACTTCATTGCGTCTCCCGACCTCGATGACGTTGATGGGAGGCTACACCGCACAGAGACCTTACATGCCTGTGCGCTCGTCTCCAAAGCATGGCTTCCTCGCGCACGGAAACACATCTTCCATCGCGTACACCTCCGCATGCAGCCGACATCCGTCGAAACATACACAGAGGAGGATTTCAAGCGATCATGGCTTTCCCCCGAGCCACATACATATCCTACATTCCTGTCGTCATTCCGACATAGCCCTAGGAAGCCATGGGTTGAGGAGCTTGTCGTCATGGACCTTACGACAAAGACGAGAGCCCCGTTCATGGAAGCGATGAGCTGCATGTCGAGGGTTCGGAGTATTACCTTTGGTGGCGGATCACCATTTGACGACTCGCCTCAACTGGGTGGTGGCGCACATTTCGTCCATGTCAGACATCTCCGCCTACAGAGGATTTCCGTCCCATCGTTGTAGTTCAGGCGCTGGAGGATGTGGTGGTGCGCGCAAGAGTGGGGATGTGCGAACTCCATGTGCATGTATTCTCGGTGGAGTCGGACTCGGCGCATCGTGTGTGGGAACGGCTGGACGTTGTTTTGAGCGGTATGGTTGGGCTGGGGTTTCATCGTCTGGTAGTTTCTTGTCCATCGAAAGGTGAAGCTATGATTACGAAGGCGATGAAGTTGCTGGGCAAGATGCTGTTGATAAATGTTATATCAGAAATCTAGATACGATTGTTACTTATTTGTCACCTGTCGCTGTTTAAACACTGGTTTGTCGTTATTCGCAATCGACTTAAGAAACCTGACGAGAAGCACTGTCTGGACAACTGTTGGAGCCAGGAGATGTCGATTTGCATTGTAAATTATAAGGATGTCGTCAAAAGACTGGGAAGACCAATCGACGCGAGTGCTAAACGAAGTCGCCCAAACAAACGCCCCAGAAGTATGCAGTTGTACTCGGAAGCGGGAACTTTCAAGTAAAGTCAGCTTATCAGTGTGGTCTCATAGCAGGGAGAAGAGTCACTCACGAGCGTTTACGGAAAGGGAGAAAGGCGTCGTCAGGCCAGATGCCAGTCTTAAGTTCGTCGTCGGGGAAAGCGTGTTATCATCTTACGTGGCGTGAAACAGTGTGGCGTAACGACAAGATCACTGCCATGCAGGATAGCCATGATAAATTGAGGAGCCATTTAGGAACTCATATGTCATTAGAACCTATGTATCAGCCGGACCTCAAATCAAATGGACTCATGAATCGGTCTGCCAGTTGATTGCCAACGAAGCGTGAAATGTCTGGGAAGAAAACCGCAAGTAAATGCATGTTAAGGATGAAGAATGAACCGTTACACGAAATGATTCCTCGTAGGAATTTATCGGCCACTGAAAGTTAGAATAATGGGGATGAGAAACTTGAAAGGAAAAGCTGCAGTGGCAGTGTTGCACAGCCACGATCATGGTTAGTATTTGACGTTGACAAGCATTTCCCAACAACTTGCCTCTATCAACCAGGATAGACGCCCGTCTCCCAACACTAAAATGTGGTGATACTTCGTCTTCAAAGGAAAACTTTTTGAAGAGGAACCGGGTGTCCTTGAAGGATATACACGCGCATTTGGACTCCGATGACCATGATGTGTTAGGAGCCCCAAATCCCAAACGACCACGAGCTGGTCCTCCTTCCGCCACAGCCTCCGATTCCAATGATTATTTATCGACTTTACTTGATCTTTCCGCTTTATCTAATACAGCCGCCCTCGTTGGTCGGTTTGATGCAATTGCCGGTGCACTCTTGCACGAATACGACATCGTCGTACGCGCAGAGTCCGGAAAGGAGACTAGATTGGAGCTCATGGAAGTCGAATTTTATTTCTGGTCAGACCTGCACCGCGACCCGTTCACGCACGGCAGCGAAGAGCAGAGGACCGCCGGCAATTGGTAAAGTTTTTCATTTTGTTTGTGGTCTGTGATATTTATGACGTCCAGGTACTTTCACCGTACTCCCAGGAGATCTATGGAGGGTGACAATTCGCATGTCGTCGTAGGATCTACTGGGTATCGAGGAGGAACGCGTAAAGGTCTTGATCTGACCTTCGGAAAAAGTGCGCCTCCAGTCGTGTCCTCTTATTTCAAAACCACAAAGGATACACAACGTACTACCGCGGCTTCCAGCACCTCCATGTCGCGCGGAGGCATTTTGCTCCGAACTGCACGCGACCTTTCCACCGGGAAAGTAATTTCGGGACCGTCTCTTCTTGTGGACCGCATTCTGACACTCAGCGGCGCAAGTTCCATTTCGTCCCTGGTCATAGAGATGTGGGATGGAAATACAGGAGCTCTGAATATTCCGAGTACCTTCGATGCTGGAAGAGCTTACATGTATCTTGCGCCCTTGAAGGAAAAGCGCGTCTCGGCCATTTACACGTCCCCGCGGATAGGCCTCGAACTATCTAATCCCAACACAATTTGTTCCTTGGCGTGTCCTCGTGTCTACTTTGTCGGTAAACATTATAGGTACTTTGTTCACCCCGAACTTCTGGTGGTGAATGGGCGTGCGCAAACGATGTTGGGCATCCAACGTCATTCCTCTGATCATGGAAAGGTGGATACACTTTGTTCAACGACAGGTTTGAAGTTGAGGACCGCGTTGGGGTACCTTGAAGAGTACGAGAAGGGGAAATTGGGAGAGGTGACGCTTGAAATGTTTGTGGGTGCGAAAGGAAAGGGTGTTTGTTCGTCTGCAGCTCGTTATTTGCAGATGATTGGGTGTATAGCGCGTATGGAAGAGCAGGAGACGTAATAATATACATTCGGGTCTTCCTTTGGCTATTGAAGAAGAGCTCGTTTTGATTTGCTCTATGCAACGTACAAAGTAAATCTGTGTCGTCCTCCTCAACCTTTAATGTACATGCCTTCCTTACACTCCTTCATAAACTGGATGAACTCAGTGGCCATCTCCTCGAAGGTCTCGGATTCCTTTGGGTCCTTGATCACTGCCTTGCCCTGTTCCTTAACCCTCTCGACTACGCTGCCTATCATCTGGGCCTCGTCACTATAAATCACTGCTTCATTATCTGCCATGCGCATGAGGAAATACATCCCCCGCATTCCGACTCTCTCGAGTGCAATGGGACACTGGGGGAGAGACGAGATCTTCATCGCATGATACGGCGAGTCGATGTCATTCTTCTTCTTCTTCAGGAATGGCGGCAGGCACATGCGGAGTTTGAACTGGGCGAAATGCGATCGTTGATTGCACGATTTCTTTCTTCCTTCCTCTCATGTCCTCTCTAGTAAAATTGGCTACAGAATTTCGGGTCTTTCGCCCAAAAACGGTCTGCGTGAAACAAAAACCCACTCCAATGGTATGTAGTCTCTTCGGCCAGCCCAACGCCTCAAAAGTTCACATCATCAGAGCGATTACGGACTTTGCCCATTTGCGGATAACATCCTCTTTCTTGTTTAATGCCTCAAACACCTCCATGCTGTCATGCTAGCCGCTTACGGCTCTCCCACGCCACGTCTCTTCGCGACCCTCTCACGGATTCTCCAGTATAAAACGCTGCCGATGAAGACCAAGGACCTCAGCCTGCTCTGTACAAGTTTATTGACACACATCCGTTCCTTATACGATGCTACAACTTCTATCTTTTGTTCCACTCGCAGGCCTGAGCGTTGCTCAGATAGACCCGGTGGGCGACATGGTCATCACCGACGAGACTGTCGCGCCCGATGGCTTCATCCGTCTCGGTGCGGTGGCGAACGGTCTCGCCGTGGGCTTCGTATCAGAGGAAATAAGGTAATTCTTTCGCGATCATCTCCTCAGAGAGTATGGACTCCTTAAGCCGGGACTGGGTGGACTGGCGATCCCGCCTTCATCAATCAATGTCCTATCGCCAAGGGAGACTCCTTCATGTACGGCTTCACCGCCGTTGGACAGGCAGGCGCATTCTGGTGGCATTCCCACCTTTGTAAGTACCTGTTTACCAGGCATTCTTCATTGATATTGGTTAGCAACTCAATACTGCGATGGGCTTCGCGGTCCGATGGTCATCTACGATCCTGATGATCCTCATGCTGGGTTGTACGACGTGGATGACAGTGAGCGCGTTTCACACTTAATCATGCACAGTTATCTCATACAGGAATGCAGCAAGTACTGTCCTGACTCTTGCCGATTGGTATCATGACCCGGCCGAGACGCTCACGTTCCCGTAAGCTGATGTTCGTTTGTGCTTGTCGCGGTGATCCTTATCCGTCGTGACTAGGACGCCCTCGTCGACCCTTCAACGGTCTGGGACGGTACGTTATGCCAAGCATGCCGCCGCGACTGTAGACTAACGACCTTGCATACCTAGGTGGAATTCAGATCCTACTGCTGATCTCTTCGTTCTCACAGTGGAGAAAGGCAAACGGTCAGGCTAACTTGGATTGATAGATACCGTATACGCCTAGTCAACATGGCGTGGGACCCGAATTGTACGTTCAGTATCGAAGGACACGAAATGTACGGGCTGCCTCAGTGTCAGTATTTCGCTGCGGCTTACGAGTAATAGGACAATCATCGAGGTTGATGGTGTCAATCACGAACCGTTGACTGTAGATCAGATTGATATCCTTGCCGGTAGGCAACGCGTCTGGCCCGATATTGTCGGGTCTGACTGATGCTTCTCGTCTAGGACAACGCTCATTCGTCGTAAGCATCTACAGCTTCATTTCTTCGCGTCGTGTTTGACCTGTTCAATGTTCCAGCTGAATGCGAACCAAGACAAGGATAACTACTGTGCGTTTCCCTCACTTTGTTTAGGAATATATTGTTGACGCTCTCTCAGGGAGTCGTGCTAAGCCCAATCTGCTGGATTCGCGAATGGTACATATCAACTCCGCTATCCTCCGTTATTCAAATGCAGCGGTCGCTGAACCTATCACTCGGACTGATACGAGTACCGCGCCTCTTCTAGAGCAAAACCTCGTCGTAAGTCCACGGCTCTCCTAGTATCACATTCATCTGACCGATGATACCAGCCTCTCGAGAATCCAGGAGCGGTGAATAGCAAATGCTGCGTGCCATCCCAAAGTATCTGACACCCATTTCAGCCGGGAAATCCCCTCGCAGGCGGTGTTGACGTTGCGATCAACTTGGCCTTTGCTTTCGTACGCCGTCATGTGTCTTCATGCCTGACGTGTGACACTCACGACAAAGTAGACTTCGGCTGGTACCTTCACCGTCAACGGCGCGCATTTCACGCCTTCGTCCGTCCCCGTCCTGCTACAAATTCTCAGTGGGGCTTCGACGCCTGGCGACTTGCTCCCGGAAGGCTCTGTGTTCCCTCTACCGCTGGATTCGAATATCGAGATTTCGATGCCTGGCGGTGTCGTTGATGGAGGGGTGAGTGTCTTGTTTAGCATGATGAGGAAGGGGGGGCTGATGGGTCTTTGTTCTTCAGCATCCGTTCCATTTACACGGAGTATGTGGAGCAAGTTTTGAAACTAAGTTGGGAAGCTGACAGTTTTTTGTAGCATACCTTCGACGTTATTCGCAGTGCAGGAAGTTCTACGCCAACCCAGTAAGAGTTCGTAGAAGGGGAGATCCTTTGGTATTAACCTCTGTTTCTAGCCTCGCCGAGACGTCGTCAATATTGGAACGACGGGAGACAACGTTACCATTCGGTTCACGACGGATGACGGTGGACCGTGGTTTCTGCATTGGTAAGTCATAGGGCCTTCGTCTGTTCTCCAGCTCATAGTTTCCTTAGCCATATTGACTGGCACCTCGAAGCGCTATCTAGTGGCCTCGCCGTCGTCTTTGCGGGGGGCGCGGATTCGTGGTCGAGTGCTATCGGCCCTACCGGTGAGATTCGCGCTACAGCGGCCATGAATGTTGTTGCTGATGCACGCTGTAGACCAATGGGACCAGCTCTGCCCCATCCAAGGCTCCATCTACGATGCCCTGCCTGCAGAAAATTTGTAAATTGTCTCTCTTTTATAATCCCTTTCGCTACAACAGTTGTCTTCAAAGTCGGGCTACATGGACCAGTGACTATGTAATCTTTTTTGCACGTCTCATCATCCCTACGCACGAAACTTCGAATACTACTTCGTAGTCGTCTTTGAGCCACTCCCCAATGCCGCAGGCCCGCATCAGCCTCCTCCGCCTACTCGTGAACGATATCGCCGCTCTCCTTTAGTTTTTTGTATCTTCTCCCTTTCAGCGCCCCACTGCAAAATGCTGCGCGTCCGGGAAGATATGTGGTAGCTAACTCATCAAATAGTTTAAAGGACTTCGTGCCTTGACACGGTCACAGCCCGAAGCTGTAGCATTCCTAATGGAATGGACGCACAGAGCCATCTGAAGTCGGTATAATTGATGTGGATCGTCTCGAGGTGGAGAAGAGACAACGGAGCGGGGCCTGTGAAAACAAACTTGTCAGATTTGTCGCACAGCAGAAGAGGCACTAACTTTTGCTGGGCGAGTTATGAAAATCCACGTCAGCCATCTCCAGAGTTTTAAGAGGAGACTTCTGAGGCAGCAGAGCGAAGCACGCCGCCCTCATTGACACATGGGAAAGTTTCAGGCTCTGCAGATGCTTCACTTCGATTGTTCCGTGGGCTACACCATGGAAAAATGTAGACATGTCGGAGACAGTGCACGACAGCGTCTTCAAGGAAGGAAGACGAAGGATTATCACGTCCACATCTGAATAAAATTCCGATGTAAGCGTAAGCGTAGGGATATCATAATCCAATTCGATCCTCTTGAGCTCAAGATTCTCTGTGTTACGGAAAGCTGCCCGATTGGGGAAAACACGATGGGCGGGTTCTTAGTTCCGGGGCTCGAATTATTTACCTGACCACGTGATCGTTTCTCTTTCGTTCAATCTCTTTGATCTGCTTCCACAAGCACGTTAAAAGAACTTCGCATCTTCCCTGCGGATCAGTGTGTAATCCTTCTGTGTTTCATCTCGCCACACCTCTTCTGGCGTAAGGAGAAACTTATATAACACGCAACTTTTTGGCCTCTGCGCCGAAGCGACTTCTGCCTTCTCAAAATTCTGCAGTGTCTGGATGACTCTACGCACCGTGATTCGACTGATTCATTCCAACCCCGCGTCTGGATGAACTGAAGTGCTTCGGAAGTCATTTCTTTTGCTTACCTCGTTGTCGCTATGCTATTCGGATGAATCATCTGGTGTCGTGTCCAGGACGAGCTGGAAATACAGATATTGTGTCCAGGCGATTTGGATTCCCCTTGGTGATCTGAGTCCACCCCCGAATGGCGAAGACTGTATGAAATTTTAGCGGCAGAGCTTGGACATGAGCGCAGAGGGCAAGTTATCTATGTAACTGGCTTGTTTCACCACGAATTACATTGATGCTCACGCTGAAGCAATGAGTTTTCTGTGGACGACTAGAGTCCGGCAGTTTCCGGGCGGAGTTTGGCGGAGTTTCATAGGCATTTAGGCAGTGTTTCGCATGTATCTAGGTTCGCCAGGTTGTTATACGATGGTTCTGCTCTGACGCCTCCAGAGGAGATCCCGCCGCCCCGTTCCACGACTAGCGACGAGGATGAACATACCGCAATACTGTTGCTACTGGAGGGAACGTAACGGCAAGCGGGAAAGGACAGTTTACGACAGGTTCCGTCTTCAATTGAAGTCTTCCTCCGTGTCGGCGCTGCTACTTCCGGATCGTTGTCATAAAAAGCTTCCTTTGCACGCCATTTCTCTCCGGTGTTCTCGCTTCCGCGCTAGACCCCCAGAACTCTTTCACTGGCTTAGCGCGCACGAGTTGGAACATCAGGTCGAGAATGTATTTATGCCATATCTCATTCGCTAAATCAAGTCTAGCTGCCCTTCAGATAGTACGTTAAGGAATGATTCGGAGTTCGTGGTGTCCGTACTCAGAGGCTTGACCGAATTAGGAACTTGATTAAACTCTTCTTGCCTCTTGCCATCATGGTCGTTTTCGAGCCTTCCTTAAGACGCTTTTTTCTCGAATTCGTTGGCTAGTATAGTTGTACTCTGTCCTTGCCGTGGACAGTCGTATCGAACTTGACGGCTGCCGCAATATCAGCACTCAGGACTGTCGATACTGGCGGGGAAGCGGAAGAGGAGGTGTATTAGGGAACAGGGTGGTGCAGCGAATGATACGGAGCGCAAAGTGTCAGGATTGTGCAATGGCCAGACTACCAGTGATGGTGCGCAGTCCACTGGGTTCATTCATGTACCGGTTAGGATGTGTTTACAAGCTTGATACCTGGCTTCGGTTCCACAGTGAGGACCTCCATATAGGAAACGGCGGGGAAGCCGTCATCCAATCTAAATAATCTGCCAGGGATGGCTATGCGAGATGAAGTACGTATCCAGTTCGCAACCGAAGAAGGTAGTTATGGCTATCATTGCCGTGATTTCTTGTGGATCTGTGTTCTAAAGATATAGCATTGCGCCGCTGACAGGATGAGATGTGAACGGATATGAAATGATGACTAATACTCGAAGAAAGCATGGCCTAACATCATATTGAAGAACGATTCCAACTCCCGATTCAAGCAATTTTCAAGTCCCCGATCAACTTCCTCATTGACTTTGGGCATCGATTCCACGTAGAGCTGCTCTAATTCACGGTACTCGATCGACTAGAAACCAGACATCAATCGCGAGACAAGGAAACAAGGAAACATACGTTTTTGT
>QLPD01004214.1:0-12305 GCA_003314085.1 Hymenopellis raphanipes
CGTCTACATATCGATGATATCGGCGCTTGGAAGTGTGCTGTTCTCTCTACTGCTTCTTCGACATACGAACCGTAAAGCCACTGTACTGAATTCCGGTGCTGTGCGTGACCTTGGAGGCAATGTACGTTCTTACTGCTTCTGCTGTTTCAACTATTCAGTTTGTTCCTCAGCAATCATTCATTCGGGGAAATGAACAGCTAGCTGTCCTGTACAGTCTTCCATACGGGTTGATGTTGTGGAGGTAAATCCCGAACTCCTCGGAGTAATCCTGACCTAACTTGCTTATCTCGGTCAAAGCGTCATAGAATTCATCGTCGGATTCCTGACTATGTGCTTGTGGAACACGGCGGGCCTGACAAGGGCTATTACGGGCGTGTTTGGAGGTCTCGTTGCTTGTTTGATCGCATTTCACGTTTGGTTTTTTGGGTTAAAATGATAATAGAATGGTGTAACGCGAAGAAGACCGACTTAGGCGCCTGGAAGCTATACAATGTTATTTATGATTGATCCATACCACATGTCACGTATAAAATGGTTGAAAGGTTCCCGTACGCAGTCATTTCACAGCGCTTAAACCTCTGCCATGACCACGTACGTCTTGAACTCGTCTTGACGGCCAACGACAACTGAACACCCTCGCAGCGTCGCTGAACCTGGAATTGACAAAACCTTGGAAAACGTAGAAGACATGGAGCAGGAGAAGGGGAACACAGCTTCAGGTAAGACCTCGACATCGTTACATGCTACTCAGAGATTTACTAGCCCCGTAGACTTGGCCTTGGACGATGATCCCGAAAACGAGAAATTCCCCGACCAGAAGGAGATAGAGTACGATGTCAATTCACAAGCGATTTACTTGTTACTGACAGATGCTATAGAGCAGGAGGTAGAGGGAGTCATTCCAACAACCTCCTTCGCCCAGGTACAAAGCCTTCAACTTCTGCTACAAACAAACCCTCTGGCGTCAAGAACGCTACATCGGTTAAGACTAGCAGCTCCTCTACCAGTAAGCCGACAGATGCGTCTGGTGCTACAGAGCCGTCTGACACTTCCAAGCCGTCAAGCGCTAAAGGCGGAACTCGATAGTATTGCATGCTACACCAGGAGGATCAGCTGTTGTAGTTCAGGAATATAGAATGGACGCGTCCTTTGTACTTGCCATTAGATGGATTTCTCTTGTATCCAATTTTATTTCAGTCTCGTGCTACAACAATGGTGTGGGCTTCAAATATTGGATTCAGATGTCAGAACTCACACTTGAAGGTCCTTTTACAGCTGTTTGCATAATAGATGACAGTGACGTGATTGAGTGATTGTAGTAGTAGTATAATAGTAAACCCTACACTAGGTGTTTAAGCTGTCGACCCGATGCAATACACACTCCAGGCAGCATGTACTGGCTTGACTGTAGGTTCTAAATTATCCTAAGGGGCTGGACGTCACCTTTGGAAGCCCAGATTGCCCATAATGCGAGGTCCGTTCAGAAACCCTCCATCGCGCCATTGACTGCCATACTGTCCAGATCAGAGCCATTTCCACTCTCGTTCGAGTTCACCGTGCATAATAGATGACAGTAACACGATCGGTCGTTCAATAATAACAAACCCTAGCCTAGGTGTTCTGACAGCTGTAAGTTTCAGGCCAGTGGCACGGACGAGAAGTACAGCACCATCTGATTGATGTTCGAGAGGGTTCGATATACTGTCAGCTTAACTTGGCATTCTATCTACCACCACAAGGAGTGAGTACTATTCACTAGGCGTGAAAGGCATGGGAAGGTACGATTTTGACGTAGACACAACGAACTCAACACTGAAGGGTCTGCATGAAGGACAAACAAAGCCTGTCGCGGGTGCTCTGGCAACAACTTCGTGAGGAGCGGAGGCGGGGGCGGAGGCGGAGGCGGAGGCGGAGGCGGAGGCGGGTATAAGGGCTCCACTTCCAGCACGAAGCCTGGAGTCACCGTACAGTCAGGAAAACCTTCAGCCTTTGGTAACAAGAAGGTCACTTCGGTTAAGAAACCGGGCGGGGGCGGGGGCGGGGATAAGGGCTCCACTTCTAGCACGAAGCCTGAAGTCACCGTACAGCCAGGAAAACCTTCAGCCGTTGGTGACAAGAAGGTCACTTCGGTTAAGAAACTGAAAGCTCGTCTCCAGGTAAGCCACCAGATGCGCCTGATGTCAAAGAGCTGTCTAACGATTCTGAAAGGACAAGGCTGTCAAGCGCCGAAAAAAGGAGTCTCGTATGTTACATCATGAAGATTTAACTACGTTAGACTTGAGTTGAGGGATATGAATGGACGCGTTATTTGTACTTACTAGGTAGTTTCCCAACAGATTTCCCTTCTATCCACTTGTATTTCAGTCCGCCCCGGATACGCTCTGGATGGGGGCTCACGCGAACGCCTGCAAGGAAAATGAATATACTGTCGCTGACAAGTAGGAAGCGCCAACCTTTCCAGTACTTGTAACCCCAAGCCTTTCCATGATTCCCGTCGTCTTTGAATTGGGCGCGCTTTATGGACCACCAGCAACCAGCGATGCCCTTCTCCGACCAGCGTATTTGGTGCACGATTTTGTCCTCGACGGTTGCATGGCGCGAGAGCACCTGGAACAGGTTGGCTGGGTCTCTTCTTATCGCTGGAAGGACATTCTTTGGTAGCGTCTTTCGTATCGCGGCCGCAATGTCCAAGTTGAGACGCGCCAATGGTGTTGGGAACATGATGGACGGAAACCAAAATTATATTATTTTCACACACTCCTCGATCATCATGCTTGCTCTCCGACGTCTTGTACGGCTCAAGAGCACCCTCGCCGCCGCCGTTGACGAGTGCGGCGTGCCACTGCGTCCGACGTGGTCCGTTAATGAGCTGCTCTCGTCGTACCCAAAGCCGACCATTTCGGACGACGCGCTGGTCCGGCTGCACCAGCTGTCGGCACTGATACCGCCCAAAGAGGGCTCAGCGGAATTTCGCAAGCTCAAGGCAGAGATGGAGGACCTCGTGAAGCTTGTGGAGGCGGTCAAGCTCGTTAACACAGACGGCGTCCAAGTTGGTCAAGGGCTCGAGACAAAGTTTTCTGCGACAGCGACGGCGCTGCCAGAAACGGGCCCGTCGGGTCGCTCACTAATGGAGCACGCCGCGCGGACAAAGGATGGGTTCTATGTTGTCGAGTCGGACAGACAGCGATAAGGTATGTTTTGGTATATAAAAATACAGTCAATGAATGGTTACAAGAAATTACAGCCCATTGTGGCCACCAGTTGACCCAAATCCACCAGCGCCGCGAATCGTCTCATCGAGGTCCTGCAAGAGAAATCAGTGTGGGATAAGTGGACCACAGGATAGTAACTAACTTGTACTTCTACAACCTCTGGCGTAGAGATTTTCTCAATGATGAGCTGGGCTACCCGGTCGCCCTCTTGTACTGCAAATGTTGTTAGGAGGTTACATTGGACGGCGAAGTAGATGGAATGCCTTCAAAGTCCTTGTCAGAGTGATTGAAGAGTAGGACGAAGACCGTCCCGCGGTAGTCGGCGTCGATGACACCAGCGCCAGTGTCGATCATGAACTTGGATGCTATTTACGCGTTAGACAGTGACAAAGAAGGAGCAGGAGAGCTCACCGAGACCACTACGTGGCGCAACGCGACCATAGGTGCCGATGGGGACAGCAACAGAAATTTGCGTGTCAACTGCGGCCTTTCCACGCGCAGGAATGACTTTGTTTTCGGCACTGTGGATATTGAGGACAGCGAGACGAAAGTACGGCAAAAGGCGCACCTATACAAGTCGTAACCTGCAGCCAAAGCAGACCCTTTGGTGGGCAGCTTGGCCTTGTCGGACAGGCGTTTAATGAGCAAGCTGTCGGTTGGTGCAGCTGGCGGTTCTTGGGACATTTTTCTCTTTTTGCTAGCTTGGACGTCGATATCACTCATGGTTGAAAGGGGAAGGATGAAAGGGACGGTCACATCGCGTCTTCAAAAAGCGTGTCAACTCCGCTTCAAACTCCGCTGCCCATCCTCACCGTCGACGACGGTGATGGCAAAGAACAAGAAGGCGGCGCCCAAACCACAACAGAAACCAAAGGACACTCGCATAACGTCGTATTTTCTTGCTGCATCGTCTTCTGCAAAGAGTGCACCTTTGCAGACCAGAAAGCGGAAACAAACCGATGTCGACGACGACGACGAGTTCGAGCTTCCGCAGCTTAAAAAGGCCAAGAAACGGGATCCATTGGCTGGCAATCGCGGTAACACCCCAAATGACACCATTCGGCGCGTCAAGTCGCTAGTGGTAGACCAGCCAGCGCCAGCACCGACGCCGCCTGCACAGAAATATCCCACGCCAAAGTCGAATATAAGGCCTTCTGATGCCCGCCTCCTCTCTCCGTCCTCGGTCATTGATCTCACACGTGAATCTCAACTGCCAGAGAGCCCACCGCCTGCACCACCAGCTAGACGGCCCGCCGTAGCGACTCGTACCGCCCTGCCTACCCCTACCACACCAGCGCGCCGTACCCGTACCCATCCAGATATCCTCATGTCTACACCCAGTTCACCTGCATCATCATCCATACTAGAATCTCCCACTCGTCTCATTGCGCGTCGTAAGACGCTCCCAGCCATTCGCTCACCATCTATCGTTCCTTCCTCCCAGCAGACACAAGATGACAACTGGCCTGGCGGATATGCCTCCTCGCCTTTGGCTTTGCCATTATCTGCTCGTCAACACGAAGATGACACGTTCTGGGATATCGTACCCACATCGCAGTCGCAGGAAAGGCCACTGGAACTGCCTCCTCCCAAGTTTAAGGAGCATCTATTCAAAGCTCCTTATCCTCCAAAGAAGAGGATAGAGGATTTGGAAGTTGTACCCGATTCACAACCACCTTACGAGGATGATGAGGATGACACCCTTCTTGACGTGGCCCTGTAAGCGCTTGATATCTGTGTACTATTTCTATGTCTGACATATTGCCTTAGTGGTGACGATACTACGCTCGTACATGCTTCACCTTCCAAGACAAAGTTACAGCTCCGCAAGCCGCTACAGACATCCCCGTCCGCACCAGCTACCAATGTATCTGAGGATGATAACGACGAGCCCACCAAGAAGTCGTCCATGCAGGACTCTTCTCAAACAGATTCCGATCCTGGCTATTCACAATGCTCATTCTCGGGCCATTATCTTGATAAACCGCTCTGGGTTCCGCCATCCGCAACGCAGAGCTCATCGCAGACGGAATCAGATCCTGGTTATTCTCAGTGTTCGTTCTCAGGTCATTATCTAGATAAGCCGCTTTGGGTCCCACCAGACGCGAGCCAGAGCTCCCCTCAACAATCCACCCCTCGCAAGGAGATACGGATTCGGATTCCGTCCGGTTCCCAAGAGGAATCCGATGCTGTGAGAGAGTTTTTGGACATGTTCGAAGATGGTGGCGGAAGTTATCCTCCTGGCTTTACGGAGTCATTGCGATGATTTGAGTTGGCCACGGCCAAGTTTTGGGTTTTTTGATGTTTTTTGGAATGGTCAATGTATCTATAGTTCTCGGATTGTTTATCGCAACGTTCTATCTCATCTATGCATCTGGTTTCTTTCCTCGTCTATTCCGAAGTTGACGCGACAGATCGGGAACGGAAGGCGGAAACGTCCTAAGACGGAGCTAGACCTTCTTTCATCTCATCCACCATCGTATCATCTCTCGCTATACAATGACTGGACGACTGAGACTTGAACATAAAGTAAGTCTCCTTGGCCATTGAGGACTCGCAACCAACTGGGCTTGCATTAGGTCGCGCTTATCACTGGTGCTGGATCGTAAGGATATGCTGTCCACATTGCTATCTTCATCTGAAGGATCGTCTATAAAGTGGTATCGGATTGGAAACGTCTATCCTGTTCGCGCAGGAGGGCGCCAGCGTGCTCATGACGGACATCAACCTCGAAGCTGCACAGAAAGGAGCTGCGCTGATCCAGTCTAAAATTCCCAACGCCAAGGTGCTGGCCGTCAAGACTGATGTCGGCAAAGAGGACGACATCAAAGCCGCTGTTGATATCGCTGTGAAGGAGTTTGGACGCCTCGATGTTATGGTGCGTGATCGTACTCTGCTACGTGAGCCACCAATTTGACGTGTTGGATGCTTGTAGTTCAATAATGCTGGTGCGTTTCTCGGATCCTCCGATAAGTAGCGAATGTATTGAATCGGGCTTGTAGGTATCATGCACCCTGCGGACGACAACGCGTTGAACACGGAGGAGAAGATCTGGGATCTGACGATGCAGATCAATCTCAAGGGCGTGTGGTGGGGTTGCAAGTACGCGATCCTCGCGATGCGCGACAATCCTACGGACGAGGCAAAGGGATTGCGCACGGGCGGTAGCATCATCAATACGGCAAGCTTTGTGGCGTTGATGGGTGCCGCGACGCCACAATTGGCGTGTAAGTGATGTCCCATCCGCTATCACCGATACTCGTATTGATTGATATTATCTAGACACTGCTTCGAAGGTAAGGCATATATTCTTCATTTGAATCGATAGTTTGATGTCGTAGGGTGGCGTCCTCGCGATGACGCGTGAACTTGCTATGGTCCATGCTCGGGAGGGCATCCGGCTCAATTCCATCTGCCCGTACGTTTCGTGTCATTCATCTAGCGCATGCTGACCCTTACATTTTACTTATAGTGGACCTCTCAAAACCCGTGAGCTGCTTCCTCTCCTCATCGCAGCGCGACGGTTTTCAATACCCGCTCTCTTCTAGCGCTCCTGATGGATTTCCTCAACACCGCTGAAAAGCGCGATCGTCGCATGGTCCACCTGCCTATGGGACGTTTTGGTGAAGCCGTGGAGATCGCTAAGGGTGCCCTGTTTTGTGAGTACCTGTGCGCAAGGTTCTAACCTCTATCTAACTGTGCTTCTCATTTAGTGGCAAGCGACGACAGTAGCTATATGACGGTAGGTTGCCGATGACTATGTGTGTGTTTGGAAGCTAATATGCGCTTCTAGGGTACCGATTTCAAGGTCGATGGAGGTCTGACCTCTGCGTACGTGACGCCTACTGGGGAGCCTGCGCTTGCGCCACCCATCTCCTTGACTAAATAACTAAGTGTTTCTACGATTCACTCGAAGCAAATTTGTATACCACATCAACAGAGATTGTACAAGAGATTTTGAGTTCGCGCGTATAAAATACATATATATCAGAGCAAATTTCGAACGACTAGGCATTCTTGGCAGCAGCTTGTCGTTTCCTCTGCCCGTCTGCCTTTCTAATTCTCGTAACTTCTTTGCCAATCTCGTTACTGATACGCTTGTGGAGCTCTGGCTTGTACCCCAGTTTGTACAAGACCTCGAGATGGACAAAGAAAGGCGCGAGAACAACGGCTGGTGAAGGGTCTTTCAATCCTTAAGGTGATAGATGCTGACAAAATGAACCTACCCCCGAGGATATTATCGAGCAGGGCTGGAGCCCGCTTCTCGGCAACACCGTGACCTATGAATTGAGCGATCCAGGCGAACGCATGAACAGCACCGGCTACGGCCATATGATCAGGCCGGTGTGAGAATTTGAGGGCAGTAAGCAAAACGACGGTCATGAATGGGGTGTATATAAGCTGCGGCCGTAAGTGAAAGCGTGTAACATTGAGGCAGGGGACATACAGCAGCCAGGGGTTCGAGAGCATAGTAGTAGAGCAAGAAGAGGCCAGCAACGATGGAAGATAGATTCAAATCAAAGGCAAGATATTGGCTGATGTTTAGATGGATGGCTGGAAGGAAAGATGAAGGGACTTGTGTGCCCATAACAAGACCGGACCTAGCCAGATGAGTTGAGGTGCGCCCGCACAAGGATTAGGATCGCGTACCAGAGGATCAAAGGCACGCAACAGATATGGATAGCGACATTAATGGGGTTCGTGTGGTATGCACCATAGAAAGTGAACTAGAAACAAGGTAAATAGCGGGAAAATGAGGTGTGAAACGGGCGCGGACCTGCTTGTCGATATCAAAGATACTAGACATGATGGTGGTAGTAAGTCAAGAGGAGAGCCCAGTCCTGAGCCAGACAAATTAACTCATGATCCACGGCTAACTATCCCCGGTTAGGTTAAGCAGAGCGCGTGAGTTTGGCTCTGTTTGACGGCAGCTTCTCGGGAAATACGTGGCACGTGTTTGGCGTCATCGTCGGTGTGTAACTGCTCTTCCATGGTTCGTTCAACGATAATTGTACGAGCAACTGACTCGTTGCCTCTTGCCGCCAGCGTCGACGACGAGCAGGTGCGTATCCTTTTTATCTATGCTTGGAGACGCGGAACTGATGGTGACGACGGCAACAGACAGAGCAGGCTCTCCAGGAACACAAACAGCAGTCGAAATTGATATGTCGGCGAATAACACCCAACTCGGAGCCTCGCTGTTCGATTGAGAGCGGCCAGTACACTCTACAGTGCGTCAAGAACCGTCTACGATTGTGCTACAGCGTTTGACTCCCGGTCTCAGTTACCTTATAGCAGACAATGTTATATTCCTGACCATAGCCGACAAGTCGTACCCGCGGAAACTGGCCTTTTCGTTTCTTGACGAGCTGTCCAAGGAGTTTGCCACGACGTATGGACCAAAGGTCGAGCAAGTCCGGAAACCATATGCTTTTGTTGGATTTGGTTAGTACGTGTTCCTCTTTGACTGGACGGAAGGACTGATGCCAGTATAAGACACGTTCATGAGCAAGACGGCTCGTCTGTACCAAGACACGCGAACGGCTAGCGCTGCAGCAGGCTCAGGATTGGACAGACTGAATGACGACCTACAAGACGTGACGAGGATTATGACGAAAAATATGGAAGAGTTGTTATGGAGAGGGGATTCATTGGACAGTACGTGTTTTATTTGTCTTGGGTGACGAGTACTGAGTATTCAGAAATGTCCCATTTATCAACATCTCTACGGTCTGAATCCGAAAAGTATCGGAAGGCTGCCCGGAACGTTAATATCCAAGCTATGATACGACAATATGCTCCCTTGGGTGCGGTCGCCCTTATAATACTCATCATTCTGTTCTGGAAGTTTTGGTAGTGTAGAGCTATGGTCCTTGTAGATATTATGCTCATAATTCTGTTTTTGTGGAGGACTCTTTCAATGTCACGTCGCGCATCAAAGTCACGATAACGCGATCGGTATCCAATTCTTTACGAAGTTCGAGAGAAGGGCACGTTGCAGGAACCCTTGTTGTTCCACCATTATCATATCATGTATCGCTCAGCTTCTCCATATCGCGCGCCCTCCCCGTACAGGGCCCCTTCACCATACCAGCAACCTGCGCCAATGGGATCGCCATACCAGCAGACGCAGCCTGTCCCTCACCATGCCATGCCAGGTAACGAGAGCGTTCCCGCGCCTGGGACAATAACGTACACGACGACTACTGCGCCAGATGGACGCATTATATACCATCCTTTCCGGTAAGTACTTGAAAACGGATACAAAATGTTCGATCGTGCTGATGTCCTTCAGAGCGGTTCCGGCGAGGTTTGTCGGTCTCCTGCACCAATCGCAACTATTCCTGATGTTTTTCGCGCCGCGATCTTTGCGATCTACAGCTATCAAACTGCTGCTGGCGTTGTAACAGGCATCCAGTGGGTTCCCGCGGAAGCTACCAACATCCTTCCCGCCGGCGCCCAGCCTGCGAGCGATGTCAGTCAATCGTTATCCACGCTTGTCGGCTCAATGACGTTTGATTAGGAATTCAATGCCTCATGGCAGCGTGGCGCCTTCAATAGTAACAAAGACTGGTCAGTTGATGTTCGAACTAGATACTCATCCATCAAAATAACAACATATTAGGCAACGTGCCGAAGAAAAGCGCAGGCGTAAGGAAGAGAAAGAATCTGCTAGAATGATGCGAGACAGGGAACGTAACAGGCGCGAAGACGACGACCTTCGTTACGCTCGTGAAGCAGATGCCGTCGCCCGTGAAAGGCGCAAGAGTTTCAATGCTGGAACTCCAGCACCCGGCTCAATGGCCTTTCCCACCCAAGGAGCCCCGGGATACGCCGGTAGCAGCCCATACAGCGGCTATCCTGATGCATCTGGAGGCGTCGTCCCCGGCGCAGGTGTTTACGGCACTGCAGGCTCTGGTTATGGTCGCGAAAGGAAGATGAGTTCCGGACTCGGTCTTGCGGACCAGTTCGCCGGGCTTGACATTGAACACAGCGGCGGCCCAGGACGCCCTAGAAAGTACAGCACCCACGAGAGCGCTGCTGAAAGAGCGCGTAAACTTAGCGGGAACTTTGGTGCTGGTGGTGCTCCCGGCGGGTACGCTGCAAGTGGCGTCGCTTCCCCCTACGCGCCTGCGACAGGTCCGTATACTACTCCAGGACAGCGCAGCTACGGGAACGCACCGTATGGTGGCGCGTCCCCGAACATCCGGCCTAGCGAAGTCCCGTATGCTTCTGCAGGCAGTGGCCAATATCCCGGCTCCGCGTATACTTCTCCGCGCCCAGATGCGTACACTCCCGGAGCGGCTGTTGCTTCTCCCTACGGCAGCTCGTACGCAACCAGTGCTGGAGCTGCCATCGAAGCCGCCCGTTCTAGAGCAACCACGCCTCTCCCCGGTATGATGGGTGTCCCGTCTCCTCGCATCCCTGATATGCAGAGTTTCCCGGGCGAGCAAGCGCAGCTTGCCGCTCCAGAGGGCTTCTCCCGTCCTATCAATGCTGCTTGTCCCTACACGCCTTTCGAGCCCATTAAGATCCAGAACATGGAAAACTTCCTTGACCATATTCCTCGCATGCCTGCAGTTCTTACGCCCCATGATGTTTATATTGAGGATTGGTCCCGCTTTGTCCAGGTCGGCATCTTCTTACGTAGCTTATCAGTATAACTGATTGTCGAGCAGGATTTGGCTCTCGCTTGGGCTGGTCGCCTCCCCGTTCCAGCACTTGGTAACGGGCACAAGCCTAAACGCGCCACACTGTCCGGCGATCTGATCGAGCTCTGGAACACGTCGTTCTTCTTGAGCAGAGGCGTCGAAGCCGTGCTTTACAAAGGTCGTGAGAGGCGATCTGGAAGCCAAGCTGGCTTGGTTGATCTTCCTTATCAACTCTACGACGATGAAGAAGATAGCGATGTCTCCTCCACCTCGGAATCAGAGGAAGAGTCCGAATCAGCCGGTGAGCGAGAGCGTTACGAGGCCGCTGGTACTGGTTACGGCGTATACGGTCGTCCAGGCTATGGTACTGGACAAATGGCCGAAATCATGGAAGCGAAACGCAAGCGTAGAGAGGCCAGGGCTGAGAGGAGGAGAAAGAGGAAGGAGAAGAAGATTCGTCGCAAGCAAAAGGCGAAAGCCAAGACGTATGCGCTGGTCTTGGTTTGTATACCTCCTGGCGGTCATGGTGCTGGGTCGATGTCGGGAGCCATGGGTGCCGGAATGCCTCTGGGTGGAATTCCTGGAACCATGGGTAGCATGCATGGCGGTCATGCTGGAAGTGGTGTTATGCCTGGTGGCATAGGAGGTATTGGTGGTATTGGAGGCACGTACTGATCGCGATATAGTCTAAAGCGCACATTTTTCCAACTATTCTCATTTCTCTCATAACTAACTAGTATATACGACTGAAACCAATTTATGTACATCATACAGGTCTGGGTAATAAATTATATATAAAGCCGACTCTCACCAACCACGGCCCCGGTTGTTCGAGGAGTATCCACCTCGACCGCCTCCGTTATAAGAATATGCGTTTTGGGGAGGCGGTGGAGGGGCTTGGCCATATCCTCCATAATTCTGGTGGCCATAACCATACCCACCCCCTCCTCCTGCAGCGTTCCCGTACCCGTTATAAGCGCCGCGATCGGGAGGCTGTCCATACGCCTGAGGTTGCCCGCCTCTTGGTGCGCCACCAGCATAACCAGCATAACTGCCTCCACCTCCACCCCCGCCATTGTAGCCTCCATTGTATCCTCCACCACCATAACCACCGCTGTGACCACCGCGGGAGTCATAACCCCCATTGTACGACTGTGGCGGCGGTCCGCCTCTTGGTGCACCACCTCGCGGAGGCCCACGAGGAGCTGGATTGCCATATCCACCACCGCCATATGTGCCGTAGCCTTGGCCTCCTCCTCCTCCTCGTCCGCCGCCGCCGCCATATCCACCACCATACTGTTGCTGTGGAGGAGGATTATAATGACGAGGTTGTTGATAAGAATTATCCGGGGGGTACGACTGAGGGCCGCCCCGTCCCCGCCCGCCGCCATCATAATTACGGTCTGGTCCACGGTCCTGACCGCGATTTGCCCATTGATTG
>QLPD01004218.1:0-36953 GCA_003314085.1 Hymenopellis raphanipes
TCCTACCTGACCTTCCTGAAGCCTGCTCCGACAACTTGGGCGACGACGAGGAATGCATAACCTCGATGAACGTTGCATCACAAAAATCCTCAACCGTATTAAAGGGTGCACCCCGGCCATATACAGTGCTTTGAAGGGTACGAATAGCCTTTCATAGCTTTTCATCTATGGAAGGGAGGGACGTCGAGTATCCATGGCCCATACATGCAGCCTTTCATAGGCCATGTATGCAGCCTTTTATAGGCCATGTATGCAGCCTTTCATAGGCCGTGTATGTAGCCTTTCATAGACCTTGTATGTAGCCTTCAATAACCGATATATGTAGCTCTTCATCGTCAATGAGAGCCCAATATACTTTGGATGTATGGGCACATCCATATATTGTTGAGCTCACCAGATCCTTCTCCTTCTGCTGCTCCTAGTCCTCCCAAGCCTTAGGACAACTGAGTCTCATGTAATATCAATGGCATTGCTAGCAAAAATACAGTACAACTGTCAGCACTACCTATGAAGGACCAGAACACGATAAATAAGAGGACAAAAGTAACAGACAATGCGGATACCCTCCGAGACTTGCGCGAGCATCTAGAAAGGTAATAAGGAAAGGACAGAAACAGACAGCAAGGACACCTACCAATAGTCGACTGCATCCACATCTGTGCTATATTCCCACAAGCGGATTGAAGGCGTCAGCGTTAATTGTAGTCCTAGTCTGGAGCGCGACGACAGAGGTACATCATTGTTGCGCCGATGGTGGTCTAAGGCGGCACAGTGCGCTAGAACAGACAACTGATGATGTTGGACTACATACCATGATAGGACATTGCGGTCGTTGTCTCGCCCATGATCTTGCCGTTGTGGTCAGAGTGCGCGACCTGTGTAGAAGGTGGTTGAATGAGCGGGGCGAGCGCCGACCTCCATTGGGATTGGTATCGAGCGGGATGACGCTGAAAAAAAAAAGCGAATATATGCGTCAAAAATTGCAAAACGGGAGCAGGAAAAGCGGCATAGCACCTCATGCATCCTGCTGCCGTCGTCCTGGTGGTCCATCCGACCCTTATCATCGTTCTCTGCCTTAGACACGCCCAGACAGAGGAAACCGAGCGAGCCGTCCTTCAACGCGACATAGGACGAATCGCGGGCAGAGATGGCGGCGAGCAAAGATAGCGGCGGCAAGCAAGGCAGCGGCGATGGACATGGACGCACTCATGGTCACTGTTCAAGATAACCTTGGAGTTGGTAGATAGAGCTGCCGCATTCGTTCCGCTGGTGCATAGGGTGACTTGTCCATTCGCGGCGAGCTTGCGAAAGAAGATAGACCAGGCGGTTTGACTACCAAGGTCGGATCTGCGTACTGAAAATGTGCCAGCAACTAAGAAAATGTGTCAAGCAGCTCACTTTGGGAAATCGGCGAAATGGAGTCGCGCATAATGGGCATCGTCCTTCGTCGCGGCTGCCGTCGGGTACA
The DNA here is from genome assembly GCA_003314085.1 of Hymenopellis raphanipes. Taxonomy (NCBI): domain Eukaryota; kingdom Fungi; phylum Basidiomycota; class Agaricomycetes; order Agaricales; family Physalacriaceae; genus Hymenopellis; species Hymenopellis raphanipes. The sequence goes on from QLPD01004218.1 coordinate 1,469, forward strand.
TGGCTCTCATCGCAGCCGTGGTCGCGTTCATGCTGGCTACGGTCGCGTGCCCAGCTCATCTCTGGGTGATAAGGGTGAACACAAGGCCAGTTGTGAATAGAGATAGACAAGGACGCGTACCTGGGCGGGCTTTATGCGCGTCAAGACCACTCGACAGTAAAGACAGGGCTGCCGCATTCGTTTCGCGGTTCCAAGGTCGGATCTGGCTAGTGAAAATGCGCCAGCAACCCAGAGAAAGTGTAAAGCAGCCCACCATGGTGCTCGCAATGACGACAGTGCTGAAATGGAGCCGCGCGTCGCCTGCCGATAACGTGCAGCCCCGCCGGACTGTATCCGAGCGCGCAGTTGGGCGATATGGCTATAACAGCGCTGACATGTAGTCGAGCATCGCCTGCGTCGTGTAGCGGCGACATGAAGTCGACCACTGACCAGATCCGAGCTCGAGATGGTGGTGGTAAGAGAGAGAGAGCACATGTGACATAACGCGTCAAGTCACGTTGGCGTTGTTTGGCTCAAGCGTTTCCAAAGCGTTTCATCGGCAAGTCGGCATTGACCATTTCCAAGTCTTCGCTTGCTCTTGAAAGCTTGACGACTGGGACCTATTGACGACCTCACGACTACAAGTCGGCGGCGTTGACCAACTACCCGACTTAAGGCCTCAGGTCTCAGTCATGCCTGCACAACCACCGTATGTACGACAAGACCACGCCAAGCGAGATGACTACAAACTGTGGTCATGCTGTGAAACGTCTGGGTGTCGGCGGCGTGCAATATTGCGATGACGCTTCGTACTAAAGGCGATATTCTCAGCGCGATCTATGCAGTTTACGACCAAGGCATGTTTGTGGGTATCCTCGTGACGGACGACTTTCTACACGAGATGGGCTTTCCAAATCCTAGTTTGCAGGGAACTATAATCAACCTGAACATCGATATCAAAACCGATTCGGTTATCCCCTATGGCAACGATGTGCGTAGTCTCTTCTACGCTATTGCCCAACTGATACATCTATAGGTCTGCCATGGAGACGCGCCAGCGCCCTTCACTGACCACAACCCCGACCTCGACTCCATCCGCCACAAGCGAATACGACCCCGTCAGAAATGAGGACCCGCATCAAGGACTCGGCTCGCTTTCGAGTTTACTCTGACGCGGTATCGACTTGACCCACAATCGTTTCCTTTTCTGCAGGTAAACCCTTGATACTTCAAATGACGGTCTGCTCATACCGTACTGAAGTCGCCCAGAAGACCGATGATGAACGGGAGGCGCAACTCGAGAAATTTTCTGCTCATATCCCCGCGAGCCAATCGCAAGCTACATCTGGGGATCCCAGAGGCCCAACTCAGTGTTTGGTGATATTGTCCTGGTTAACTCTAAGAGCTACGCTGGCCGTCAGGAGATTGGTCCCTGCCACAAGGTACATACTTTCTCTTATTGCCCTCTGAATAGACGCTGACAAGTCATACAGCCCTTTTCGTCTATCGTTGGCCCTAACGGATCATGCAAGTCCAACACCATCGACGCGTCTTCGGGTTCCGTGCCAAAAAGATGCGTCAAGCGAAGCTTACAGAGCTCATCCACCATTTCGCCAAGTTTCTCGACTTGCAACAATGCAGCGTCGATGTACATTTCCGTAAAATCATTGATTTAGTACGCGTTGGCGTTGACCCCTCCTATATTTGATACGTATACTGATCAGGAGGGCACAGACGATTTTGAAGTTGTATCGGGCTCGTCGTGAGGCGGACCACCTTCAAGGACAACGCGAGCAAGGATACCGTCAACAAGAACCAAGTGTCTCACAAGGAAGTGCGCGAACTCCTACTCTCACGCAGTATCGACTTGGACCACAATCATTTCCTTATTTTGCGAGTAAGCCCTTTGTAATTCCGAATAACCGTCTGCTTATATCATATACAAGGTGAAGTCGAATCGATTGCTCTCATGAAAATGGAGGCGAAAACGAAGATCTGCTCGAGTACCTGGAGGACATTATCGGTACCGCCTCGCTTGAAGAGCTCATAGAAGAGGCACTCGCCCAGGCTGAGGAATTACGGGAGGACAGGCTGAAGCTGATTTGGTGAAAGAGGAGACGGCTCTGGAGGCGATAACGGAGAGCTTGAAGGGTTCGTTCTTGAGTTGTCCCTCAAATATTGCCAGAACAAGACCCAGGTCTTCCATGACCAGATCGCCACGAAGCAGCAAGAGCTCGCATCGTGGAAGGCCAGACTTGACGGCAAGCGGGCAGAGATCGAGGTCGCCACCAGCCAGAGAGATGACTTAGCGAAGGCTGAGCGTGTTGCCGTAAGCGGAGGAAGACTTCCAAGAGCTTAAGCTGGATCAGGACATCCAGGTAATTCCTCGACTACGATGTTGGTCACTCCTTCAACCAATCATCATCTTCGTAGATCGCCGAGGATAGTGACATCGGAATTGAATCCTGCCAAGGAGCATATGGTCCCGTTACAGACTGGCTGATTAGAATCGTTAGGCTACTCAGCTACTCAGCGCAATCTCGCCCAATGTCGGGCCACGCGCTCAACGCGTCAATCGGTCGCGCAGGCGAGAGCGTCATAAGCTGAAGGAAAGAGCCAGAGTACCGTTTTGCAAGCGTTGACCAAGCGAGCGAGCGAGGGAAAAGTTCAGGGATTCTGTGTGAGTGTACCGTGTTTGTCATCGATATTTTGCCTCATGGTAATATAGGGTCGTCTGGGCAGCCTTGGAAAGATCGCAGACGACAAGTATGATGTCGCCGTCATCGCTGCCTGTGGCATGCTCAACCATCCGGTAACCGAGAAGGATCAGCGTGCATCGAGAATTTGTGCGGACGAATATTGGGCGCACGTCAATCATGGTCTTGGACAGAGTGCAGACGACTCTCCAGCAGATGGGAAGAAGCCTCAATCTGAGGATGTACCACGTTTGTTCGACCTCATCACGCCCAAGGACCCCCAAGTTCGCGTGTGCGTTCTACAAGGCGGTAGGGGAGATACTTGTCGCGAAGGATATGGACCAGGCTACGCGCATCGCGTACGGTGGACCGCAGCGCCGACGAGTGGTGACGCTGCAGGGGCAGATGATCGAGGCCAATGGTACCATGGGTGGTGGAGGCAAACCGGCTTCGGGAGGCATGAGCTCCAAGTTCACGGCTGATGCTGTTGCGCCGAATGTCTTGAGGAATTACGAGCAGAAGAATGAGAAGGCAGAGCGTGCGCTGCAGGTGGCGCAACAGGAGAACGTGGACGCGGAGACGCGCCAGGATCAGTTGGTCGCGTCTGGGCCACAGATCAGCTTGGAGGTGGATAAGTTGAATATGAAGATTGAGAATGGGAAGAAGCGTATCGCGGATGCGGAGAAGCGTGTTCGTCAGTGGCAGTCTGTGTCTGCTGTCAGCTTTGTATTTTTTTTCCTGATCTGTTTCTTTAGACCCCAGAACAAGCCTGACGCTGGCGACCTCGCTCGTATCAAGAAGCTCGATGCCGATATTAAGAAATGGGAGCCGGAGCTCGAGTCGCTCCTCGAGAATTCGAGCGAGATCGAAGCTGTCATTAAGGGTCTGGAGAGGAAGATCCTTGACATTGGCAGTTCCCACCTGATGGCGCAGCGGTCCAAGGTTGAGTGTGTGCAGTTCAGCATCAACCTCCTTGGTGAGGAGATCACCAAGGCCGAGGTGGCGTACGAGAAGGCTGGGAATGGTATTAAGCGCTTGATGGCGTCGCTCAGGACGAACAGGGCGGACTTGGTCAAGGCGGAGGAGGAGATGCGGGCGGTGGAGCCGGAGCTTGAGGAGGTGGAGGCATATTTGGAGGATTTGAGGAAGGTGGATAAGGCGAAGGGGGAGGAGGAGACGTGGCATGAGCATTTACAGACGCTGGGGGAGGAGTATGGGGAGATGCAGGAGCAGATTCAGGCGTTTAAGAAGGAGAATGTGCGTTTTTTGTTCCTTTGTGTTTGAAAGGTGTTGTGGCTGATGCTGATTATTATTGTTAGGCTAAGAGACAGAATGCGGTGAATGCTGCGCAGAAGGCTGTTGATGAGGTTAATGCGGAGATTCGTGAGCTGCGCGACCAGCATGATGCCCTTCGTCTTGAGGGCATTGAGTAGGTGGTTTTGTTGCTGTACTTGCTATTGTGCTAATCTTCTCTGCAGTGAGGACGACGATGATGACGCGAACGAGGGTGATGACGCCAAGGATAAAGAGATCAAGGACGCCTCACCCGAGGAAGGCGAGCCGGAGGACGTGAAGCCGACGTTGAGATGGAGGAGGATGTAAAGTTGGAACCTGACGCGCCAAAGAGCAAGTTGCCGGTGTTTACTCTTGAGCAACTCAAGAAGATGAAGAGGCAAGTTCGCCTTGTACAAGGCGGTAGGGGAGACACTTCTTGCGAAGGATATGGTCGAAGCCACGCGTATCGTGTACGGCGGACTGCAATGCCGACGGGTTGTGATGCTGCAGGGGCAGATGGTTGAGGCCAATGGTACTATGGGTGGTGGCGGCAAAGCCGCCTCTGACAGGATGAGCTCAAAGTTCACGACTGATGCTGTTGCGACGAAAACGGCGCATATGCCGCGTCGGGGCAGCAACTACACATAGAGAATGGCCGTGACGCTTTAACGGATAGTCGGCAACAGGTAGACAGCCATTGAAGGTGTGGCCGCATGCCCGGTATGGTTATTTAGATGACCACCCATGTATAGCCCTTTAATTGACAATTTATTCTCACTTTCACCGCCAGTCTAAAGTCTATAGAATGGTCAATACTAGGTTGCATTAATGGTCAATGAAAGGCTCTATGAAAGGTAGAGTACAAGGGTCTTAAAAGGCCCAAAAGGCCTTTCATAGCTATTCAACCCTTTCATAGCCTTCCGGGGCCTATGAAAGGGTCATAAATGCGGTCGAAAAGCCTTTTATAGACATTCAACCCTTTAATGCATTTAATGATTTTTGTGATGTGTAAATGTCACGTATTCGGACAGCAGCTCTCCGTTCACGCTTTGCCGGTGTAGCAACGCGAACACGACTATGGACGAGGCGATTGATAGTTTGGCGTCTGTCCCCGTGGCTTTGAGGCAGTACGTTGGAACAGTGATGCTCATGCCCGGGGATACACACGCATATACCTGGCTGAACAACGGCGAAACCCATTATTTTGGTGTCAACAGCGTTCACACGTGGATCCATGAGGTTCGTACTTCTCATGTTTAGTTCAGATGAGCACTAAAACATGGATGTTTGTAGGCATCGCATGCCTTCGATAGCGCGAACGCCATAACATCAGCGACTGGTGACGGCACGTTCTCGGCGGCCGTCGATGCAGATACCTGCGTGCCGGATACCTACGCAGTGACGAGTATAGTTGAGGTTAATTCGTGTTTACTACACCTCATGCGATGACTCATCTCGATGTCCATAGGATTTTGCTCAGCTCAGCGTCATCATCGTTTATGCACTCGCCAACAATTATACTCTTCCTCCCGGTTACAAAGCGGATTGCATGTCCCATCAGATCTATTATATCCTTGGACTCTCCACGTATGAGCCGGCAACTCTGTTCGGAAGCGATTGAGGTCGGCTCGATAACATTAGGATACACAAATGTGGCGTATTTGTCATTGACAGCTATCGCCAAGGGTCGCTATTCTGCACTTCCTTCATTTTCCCATGCATATTGCCATTGACATTGGGTGTGAATTATTCATCACTGAACACATCACAGGAAGATCCGGTGTGAATACAAGAACTCATCGACGTGGGTAAGATTTGTAAGTCCACATTCAATCTCGTCTCCTTGTGAGAGACCTTTTACCCGGAGGATGACGCATCTAACGCGCCAATTGCCCGAACTATTCGTGTCGCTCTATTCTTAGGTTTTGGATGGGAGAGCCGGCGCCCCGAACTCTTAAATACTGGCTTGCTTCTCAGGATGTTCAACATTGACTCTTCAGATACTGATAGGTCAACCATTCATCGACTTGCTCTAGATACAATACAATGCGTGTTCTCGTTCTTGGGTATGGCTCATTTTCTCTCCGGGTGGTACTTGACTGACTGGCTACTATAGAGCTACTGGTACGATCGGGTTTCCCGTTGCTCAAGCTTTCGTTCGTGCTGGCCATCAAGTCTATGGCATGACCCGGTCTGAATCAAAGGCTAAGAAGCTCGCTGCTGAAGAAAGTAAGTGGCACTCATAAGCAAGTCTCAACGTTAGCCTCAATGTTCGCGCCCAGTATCTCCCATTATTGGCGAAGTCAGTGCCCCAGATTCTTGGATAAGCATCGTGGAAGGCCTGGATTGCGTGGTTGACACAGTCGGCGGCGACGCCGGAGGCCTCATCACAGTTCTCGCGAACGCCTGCACCAGCTTGAGGCCCGCCTTCCCAAAGCTGTCCTACATCTATACTTCCGGAACCTGGGTACACGGCGAGGATCGTGAGACCATCGTCACCGACACGACGCCTATCACGCGTCCCGCCGAGATTGTCGCCTGGCGTCCGGCGGTAGAGCAAGTCGCCTTGGCGAATCCGACACTGAATGGGATAGTGATTCGGCCGGCGCTTCTCTACGGACGTGGCGCGTCGTTACTTGCGCCTCTTTTCGAGGCCGCGAGCAAGGGCGGCGAGATTGAGTGGCCTGGCACACCTGGAGTGCGATGGGCGGTTATCCACATGGACGACCTTGCTGACCTTTACTTGCGGGTCGCTGAGTCGGCACCTGCGCTGGGAGGAAAGATCTTCGATGCCGCCAACGATACTACCGAGTCTGCAGAAGACGTCCTGGCTAAACTGGTTAAGATATCGGGTGCATCGGGATACCGCTTGAAGGAGCCCGAGACTGGTGAGTGTTAGACCTTAGTGACTGAGTCATCGCATCTTGACCGGCTCTTTACGTTCAGTTTTTGAGCGCGCATTATCCCAGACGTCCTTGGTCAGACCATACTTGGGCCGAGCACTGTTGGGATGGCAGCCAAAGAAGGTTGGTTTGGTCGATGGTTTAGCGACCTATTATGCTTCTTGGAAGGCTAGTTTGTAAATACAAAAGGAGTTCTGAACAACCAAAAACCTTGTCTTTTAAAGTTTCCTTGGACTTGTTTCTTGTTTGTTTCTTCACAACGTTGTCCCCGCTAATTGTCAAGCTTTGATGCACAGCCGACATGTCGTTGAAGATTTCATCTCAGGTGTATCAATTGAGAAAGAGAGCTTCGAAGCTGTCACACAGCTCTTCTGTTGTGTTTTTGACAGCTGATTGCTACTACACTGGTAAGTGGTTAATCTCCGCCTTGATGCCTTGAAGTTGTTGTGATTGGAATGGTGACAGCGAATACTCAAAGCTGCTAAAAAGAATACTTTCCAACTCTTCAACAACACCTATATGCGTTGTGCACACTCACTGCACCACGATACTGTACAAATTAGATTAGCTTGTAATACAACATCTAGGGACATTACAACTCCATCTCTTGGATCTATACTACTATTGTCTTTCAGCGCACAATAAATCGTGTCGTGTCATTTCACTTCGGTCCGTCATATGGGGGGATGCCTTGGAATCATCAGCTGGCTGTGAGTCACTGGTGACCCGCGTCGACTAGCGACGAATCCCCATAGGGCCAGCCATACGAGGAACCCGCAGAACAGAAACATCCTCATTTCCTCGCCAGCAGAGGAGTTCTCCGTAATCAAGTCCCTCAATCCCCTCAGTCCGTTCTTCTGTTTACCTGGGAACCCAGCTGGCCGTAGATCGCTGACATACTGCCGCGTGCGGGACGAGTACCCCAGCCCCCACGGCCATGCAAAACGCCTTCGTTCGCGCGCCCGGAGACTCCTTGGGAGACCATGCTTATCACATGTCAGATGGAAGGAGCCGTGTGCCGTCGAGTGACTGGTGAACAATAGAAGTGGGAAGGAGAACGGTAGATGAAGCGGGTAAGGCAAGGGGAGGAATGTCAACGTGAAAGAATGCAGTCGTGGGTTGGTCATGGCGATGCGCTCGGCACCGATTGAGAGGGTATCGTCTCCTGGATATCGAACAATAGCGAGATCTAGTGTGCGTAACTTGTGGAATCCTTTGATGGCTTTGGCAAAGGAGTCGAGCTGGAATGATGGTTTTTGGGTGCATGTGAGCTGGAGGTGTTCCAACCGAGGACATGATGCGACGAGGGAACGAAGTAGATTCCCGCTGTCGTACATAGAATGGAGATGGAAGGCGATCTTTAGGCTCGTGAGGGACGTCAGATTCTGGAGAACAGTTGCCACAGCCACGGCAGTGATATCGCGGGTGTGCATAGGCTCCGTAAACGCGATAGTACGAATGGAAGGGTAGTGCACAGCGGGAAGTGCCTGGAGATGTGCCATTGTGCCCGAAAAGGACGTGAGCTTCATATCCGGAGCGTCCAGGGCGGCTAGATGGCCCGAAAGAACATTGTGCTTCGATAGCCTGAGACTCTCGAGGGTAGGATGACGCTCTAGAAATTCGATGAATGGACGTTTATTGTTGATCAGCCCGAGTGACCAATCGAGGACGACGTCCCCCAAAGATAGCTTTCTCAAGTTCGGCCATTGTCCGCCAAGAAGCATATGCACGTCCACGGGATAGGGCGATGAGCCGTCTATCTCTAGCTCTTCGAGGTCGGGACATTTACGTATGAGCATGTCCCAAAGCTTGTGAGCCAGGAAGTGGTCCGCTACAGCTAATCACATCACTAAAGTGAACCAATTAGAACGAGATAACGTACTGTTTAAAATGAAGCCCTCGGAATGGTAGTCATAAAAGGCGCGCGTAAGAACGAGAGAGAATCCTCGTAAGTTGCTAAAGTCAAAGACCTGTAGTTGTTGAATATCGCGTTGGACAGGACTGTAATCGTATCTTACATGTGCATTAGAATGAGGAAGAAACACTCCAAGTGACGTCTTGACGTATCGCAGTTGAGAACATCTAGATGAAACCGTAAGAAGGACCGCCCAGACCTCGAAAGTGTCAACAAACCCCATTCTCAGCGCGAACCACATATCATCATAAAATGGGAGTTCTTCGTCCTCCCAAGCAAAGGTCGTAAGAGCGTCGAGCTTTGGCTCCGGGTGCTTCGCATCGCGCTCCGATGCGAGCTGCTTGACCAACCGCGAGACCAGCCTGCTGTCGTCCCGGTTGAAGCCGTACATGCCCGGCCGTCGTGGGCGAATGACCAACTTCCGCACATGCCGTGAGATGTCCGGCCGACGCAGAAGCATGCTCAGCGTCGCGACGCACTGCTCTACGGTATTAAGCCCAACATTGGCGTACAGGATTGGCGCGACGTCGGTAAGGATTCTGTTCGACTATGAAATACCGCCGGTATATTAGTCGAACCATCAAAGGCGGGAGATTGGCGGCACATACGGTGAGGCATAGATTGACGAGGTCTAGGCGGCAGTCGAGGTGAGAGGCTATCTCCAAGAGCAGGTCGCCCGGGGCAGCGCTCAGCGGTGAGAATCGATGGGTTGCGTTCATGTGGGAGAGGAATACTGGGTATCGTGGCGGCAAGGAGGCTATTAAATTCATTCAGCAACGGCATCAGCAAATCAAGATGGAGGCCCAGCGTCCAAAAGGAGTTTTACTTTGGACTGCGCCAAAACTATCTTTAGATCCGAAAGTTATCTGATAATTTTCGGACTTTGCGGGTTTTCCATCCCAGTGAAAACCCAGTAGTGTGAGAACCTGTGAGAGCTTGCCAGAGATGTTGAATCAAGGGTCTTCTTAAGCACAAGGAAGTCCAAGAGTGTGTGATCGTGTCAGAGCATCACGATCAAGATTTTGCTTGTTTGCTCCGTTTCACTTCAAAAGCTGTCGAGCCTTCCTTCGGCCTTCCTTATTCCATCTGCTGACATCGTGTCACATACTCGTGCACTTCGCTGCTGGTGAGAGCAAGGTGAGAGTCTTCTCCAAGTCCCTCCGAGTCCAAGTCGGAGTTTGAATCGACTTGGTAAACGTTCGAAATGCCTTCGAGCGACCTTGCCTTCTCGCCATGACCATTCTTGTGTGCGGTAGCTTTCCCTGTCCCTCTGCTCCGCATAAGTGGGCCTCTCCTTTCTTCTGACACCTATTGACATGTACGCGCTGTACCCATGTCATTGGCCAGCCAGCTACCCACCGGCGACTGTTGTCGTTATCGTTGTTGTTGGGTTCGGCGTCCCGGAGGTTTTGCCAAGGTGTGTACCATTCTATCGCCAACATTCTCTACTCATTTGAACCACACTGTTAACAGCACGACAGCACGACCAGCCAGGACCACAAGGCAGTCCTCCGTGGTGAGGCTCTTCGTTGTTACGAATCACTGGTTCCTCATTATCTGTTCATAGTACACCACGGCTCAGCGCGAAGAATGACGATAATCCAGTGGGCTGGATATGATGAGAATACGATGGAGTGGCAGGCGCAAGGCAGAGGCGCAGCGTGTCCGTGACCATGGCTGCCGCCGTGGGGTATATTGCTTTTAGAGCTGTCGCCAATGAACGGGACAGCCGGCGGAGGACGCGACTCGTTGCTTACTACAGTACACGTCGCCGCAATGGCATTAGATCTACCGTCGTTTACTTCTTCGAGCACAATAGTGCAATAGAACAACTCTTTAGCATCTGAATTTTATGGCGCGATGATACCAAATTGACTGGCCAATGCAAGCAAAGGAAAGGATTGTGCCCCGTCGTGTGCCATCTGCTTTTCAAGATCACACACTCTGAGAAGCTCTCTCCCACAAATATCTCGTTCAAAATATCTTGTCAGATCATTTCATTCCGTGCCACAGCGTGAAATCAGGGCCTAGGGTTTTTTTCACTCTACGAGACGATTTGACACTACGGGGTTTTCACTGGGTTTCCATCCTCACTGTCACTGCAGCTGCCAGCAATTGGCGATACTGGGAGGGTATTCATCAGAAAACGCGCAACCAAGAGACCCGGCGGTCAACAGAACTTTTTCATGGAATCACACCGGACGATGCATCACCGCAGTGCTCATCATGATAGAATCAAAAGATCTGCCAAACGGCACACAGCCCACAGAACAAGAACACAAGCATCACATCACTACATGTATTCCTCTTCGTCCATGTCGTCCAAGACCCAGTGCCCCGCAATCTCAGCTCGTTCCTTCTCCGACTCGGCCGCCGCCAGTCCATCCTCCTTCAGCTTCTTGCTGTGTGCCATAGCCTCCTCGTAGTGCTCGACGGGCACCCAGCCCTCCTGCCCGAAGCCAACTATTTTCCGAAGGTTCTCTAGAAGCTCGTCCGCTTCTGTCTGTTCTACATCCAGCTTCCTCGTCTCGTGTACGTCCTCGGGGTCGAACACGATAGGACACGGCGGGCCTCCCTCCGTAAGTGCCTCCCAGTTCTCCGTTGCGTCTATCAGATCAACTTTCAGTGGAAGAGTTTCGCCGTCCCATGTGTCACTGGCGTGGTAGTAGAGGCGGCGGCGGAGCACACCCATGGGGTCCGTCAATGCCGCGTAATGAAGCTTGTTGTGTTCCTCCGTGTTTTTGACGTAGTGATAATGGACGAGGCGACGACGGTAGAGTTCCATCTCATTGCTTTGCCGGATTTCGTTGAAATCGTCGAAACGCTCCGGTAGGGAAGGCCGTATCATAAATCGCGAGAAAGCCTGGTTCTGTATCCGTTGAGGTATATTGGCAAGGAGAAACAGTGGTAGGATCGAGGTATCTTGCAAGTCAAGTAGGCTGATGATGCGCAAGTTAGAGTCGACGATGATGTTGCCCGGCTGGAGGTCGGGATGACGGATGCAGAAATGACTGAGGGTCGGGTTCTTGGGGATGAGTGACGACGCAATGAGAAGATAGCGCTCCAGGTTCTCGATGTGATCCGACGGTGACTGCTTCTGGTACTGGTAACCTTCCCTCCGAATGCGCTCGAACGGCAATAGTGGGCGACTGAACTGCTTCAGATAAGCTAGTTCCTTGTCGGTTCCTTTTACGAGCGTTGCTTGGACACTCTCGTCTATAGTTATTAGTGGGAGTAATAAAAAAAGGCGGAGAGCAGCCTACATGGTCCTCGATCTACGTTGAGCTGTGATCTCCTGCCATACCACAGAGGGAGTCTTGTATCTGGACCGACGCAGAAACGCCCGCCCTCTAGCGGGATGCCCGGTTTCTCAGCCACCCTCTCCAAGTCTTTTGTATAATACAGGCTTCCGCCAGCGGGGAAAGAAATCGACATCATCTTCGACTCGAGTTCAGCAATTTGGCGGGTGATTAAAATAATGTCCTCTTCCCCTAGATCAAACCAGTTGTCGCTTAAGCTAGTGCCTTTGACGAACTCCATGAAGATATACTCAGTCTCCGCCACGTTGTCCGGCGAAGGCGAGTATCCGTATACCTCAGGTATAGGCAGGCCAGAGGAACGGAGTAAGGCCATAGTAGCCACTTCACTAGCGACACTGAAGTACTTGGTATTTTTGGGAATCGTATCCGGGTACGGGATACGGGCTACCATTTGGAAGCCACCGTGCATAGTGATAAGGAAGACACGGTTAAACCCACCCTCGGCGAGTTTATGCAGGTCGACGATGTCGTCAGGACTCCGATTAACGGACTCGGCTGCAAGTCGGCGTAGCCCATCGACGTTGAAGACGCGTCTGCGCTCTGCGTGGCGAAGGGCATCGTTGATGCTAAACATATTAGATTACGGTTAGACATATACCCCATAGAGTAGATGTATGAGGCTAACAGCCACCGCCCTGACGTGTACTCAAAAAGATTGTTACGGTTGTGTGCCATCATAGAGAAGGCGCGACGTGGCGGCAAATGGGTCTGAGAGGCATTGATTTGAAGGAAGCTCGAGTAGGACAAGGGTGATGAACGACGGCGGAGAGACAGCGAGACTGGAACTGCCAGCAAGTCGAAGACGAAGTTCGCGCTCCCAAGACAGGGCATCCCAAGACACGCAAAAGGGCGGAAGAAGGGTCTGAAGAGAGAGGCTAGCTTTTTCCACGCCTCCAGTGCGGTCACGTGACTTGTAATGCTTGAACCCTTGGAACCATACCCGTGAAATGGGGGAAAGAATGCAGAGACAATCATCTTTAAAATGTATGATCTTGTATTGTAAGTGGGGATGATAGATAATTAAGCGACCGTCTCTGTTTCGAGGCACAATCGGATAGCATATAAGTATAAACATTTTTACACCCCAGCTGCTTTCATCTCCGTTTCGACGAAGCCTTTCATAAATCCACTATCCATGAACTCCGTGATCCTCCTGATCTTATCGCCTTCGACTTCAACGGTGAACATATACTCATTATGCCACGGTGTCCCAAGCTTCGACGTGGCGTCGGAAGTCGCCTGCACAACTTGATCAGTACTATCGTCTAAACCTAGTAGACAGAGACCAGGCCTACATAAGCAATGATTCTGTTCTCAGATGTAGTCTCGTAGACTTCGTGGACTGTGAACTGCCAAGAATCAACACGAAAAGCGCACGAAGGATGATTTATTTTTACCTTCAACGCGCCAGGCGCGAACCATCGATTAAGACTCCCTTCTAGCGTCGCCAGAAGCTGAGACTTTGCATGAACAGGCATCCCCGTCGACGCCGGTTTAACAGTCAACTCAAAGTCGTCTGTGAACAAGGCTAGCGCGGCGTCCCAGTCAAGGGCGGATGCCGCGGTCAAGTAGGAGTGGAGAAGCGCGGTCGCAGTAGGCATGGATGAGAGTGTTAACCTTGAGACTTGATGGCGATTGGACGTCCGTCGTCCGCCTTTTAAAGGTCGAGGGTACGTATGCGCATTTGTGTCACGACGTTCCGAAGCAAGTAATTTTCTTTTCCTGCTTTCCGAAAAGTCAAATTTCTTAGAATGTATTTTTAGCGTCTGGCAAGGCATCGTTTAACGTTCACTGTTCAACATTCAACATTAAAGAATGTGGGTATCAGTGGATGTTGGATTTAGATTCAAAGGGCGACATTCGAATCGCATTCTGAGGCGTGAATGCTTGTAGTGGTGCATTTGAAGGGTCATCTCGGATTGTGGTCATCATCTGCCACTGTCTCCACACGGCCTTCACCGAAGGGCTCCGTCTTCACCCGCACCTCCCTCTCAATAGTCACGATGGATATGGGAGCTAATAATGCTATGGCCTCTATCGCATGTTAGTCTTCCAGCATCTCAATCAGCAATATGGTCCTCACTGTCTTACAAACTGCCAGTCGACATGTCTGCTGAGCTCGTATAGCCGAAAGGTTAAGTACTTGCCATATGTGTAGGGATTGGATTTTTTTTCTGCTATTTTTGGGCTTCATCCTTGAATCGGGGTTTCTGTGACTAAGATTGGAAGAGGCTGCGGGGCCAAGTCCTTTTCCTCCCGAGGTCGTCGCTCAGCGCCTTCAAGTTCAAGTCCAGCATATCTGCCGGCAGACACTCACTCTCGCACCCTCCCCTCTCAATAGATGGATTGGGTATGTGAGCTATGGCCTCCTTCGCATGTTAGTCTTCCAGCATCTCGATCAGCAAATGTGGCCCTCACAGTCTTAAGGCGACATGTATCCCGAGCTCATATGGCCGAAAGGTTACTTGCTCCATGTTTCTTGGGGGCCCATCTTTTTCTGGTATCTTTTGGCTTCATCCGGCCTTGCTTCTCGACTCCGTAAACAGTGGCCACCTCGTTCACGAATCAGGGTCTCGACGGAGAACTGACTGAGATTATATTCTAGGAAGAGACTGGGGAGCCGAGTCCTTTTCCTCCCGAGCTCATCGCTGAGCACTTTCTCCAAGTCCAGCCTATCTGCCGGTGGATGAGTAACCAACTGGTTGCTCACTCTCTGAAGCTTGTTAATCGCTGTATTTTTGGTTCCTCCTATGGGGCATTTTCGGGGGGTCCTGCTAGTCTTATAAAACGAGAACGGATATTAACCCTGAACGACGTTAACAATTTTGCGAGTCTCAATGCAGACCCTCGCGTCCTCAGACTTGCCGAAAGGTTTAAGCCCCATACCTGGACAAATAAAGAGGTAAGTCATGACCACGACACGATGGAGAGGTGGGTGAACTCACCTCGTTCCAAGTAACGCGAGGAAGAGAAACAATCCTGGACCCTCAGTTTCCTAAAAGAACACTTCATGCCTCCAAGAAACAGCATGTTGAGGTGCCATGACTATTGAAGGCTACAGTTTCCATAACAAAGGAAGGCTGACCGAAAGTGTTTTGGCAGGTTACGATTGATTTGCTGATAGGCACCCTTCTTATACAATCTTTCGTACGCCACAATGAGAATCAAAGCCCTCTCCCATCAACTTTCCTCAATGTCAAGTTATCAAGATCGACACCATCAAAAGTCCTAACCTATATCAAACATAAGCCCCGTTCATCATCGAGCCGACGACCAAGCTCACATTGACCCCCCTCATGCCCTCATAAGCCCCAGGCAGCATAGAGGTCCCAAAAATACTCGTCCCGCACTTGGGACAAAAGTTGTGCACGAGTCGGCCTTGGCCAAACGTGTAAGCCTGATTCATCGTCAGCTCAGTTGCAACTGAACAAGAAATTTAAGGCTAGCACATACCGTAGTCTCGCCCTCGCCAGTATAAAACTTGATAGCATCCTGCTTGAGATAGACGAACAGGTACGCGTTGCGCGCGCAGATGGAGCAGTTGCAGCTGATGACCTCGTGCCCGCTCTCAAGAGGCGGCGAGATGGTCGCGGAGAAACTGATCTTGCCGCAATGGCAGCTGCCCTTGTAAGTCGCGGAGTCGTTAGAGGATGTCATTCGTTAAAGTCGGGGGATGTTGACAGTGACTGTCTCGGAATCTTTTCAATCGATATGTCTCAGTCAAAACAGAGCTCACGCAAGATACACAAGCTTCGTCGATACTATAATACACAGATACGTTTTGACGGAAGACAGCAACACACCCAACTTGTACTAGAACCCACTCGTAGTAACACGCATCTGCTCCAGCTTCTTCAAAACCTCACCAACCGTTCTATCCAGCTCACTCGCAATCCCGCCCTGCTTCTGCGTCGACAACGACGCATAAGTCTCACACAAATCCCCATCCACGACAGCCTTCACCGGCGTATAATACCCGCGCCAGCTAAGATGGTCCCGGCCAACCAGGCTCGCATGCTCAGTGCGCATGTGCTGCTCCAACGTCGACAGAAAATCCACATCTTCCTTCGACACAAACGGAACAAGAATCCCAATCGTGCCGTGCAAAGCCGTGTACAGCAGAATCTCACGGCCACCAGCGACCATCGCCACCTTGTGAATCGACGTTATAATGTCGCCGACATGGAAATTGCAGAGCAATTTCGTCTTATGCGGCGCGCCCATGAGTTGTCCTTTTTCGTGGAGGATGCCAGCACCAGTAGGGTCGTCATCCACTTGGTCGGAGACGCTAGAGTCCAACCGGTTTATAAACACATTTCCGAATCGGTCACCACACGCAACGGTGTTATAATCAACCATCGTGAAGGCAGATATCCAACGGGGTTGACTGTCGTCCGCGAATACGAGTAAACGGTTCTCCGGTGCCTTGTAAGCCACGAATGAAATCGATTCCTGCATGTCGGCAACCAGAATTCTAGAGCCTTGAGTTTCCAGACTGACGATGGCGGACCCAAAAGTCTAGGGGCATCCAGGTAAAAAAACTCAAGGAATCATGACAAGTTGAACGAACCTTATTTTCAGTCTTCCTCAACAGTTTCTTTTTTCCAATGTCATAGAGCCGCAAAGCTTTGCCTACACCAGCAATCAGACGTCCCTGGAAGGCAAGAAGAGCGAGCGGGACATCATCTGTTTCGGTCTAGAATGTAGATAAGCAACGACACAAAGAAAAAAGTGATGCAGAAGTACCTTGTGCAGCAATTCCAACTCAGCACCATCGTTCACAAATTTATACGTTCTCAGGTAACCACTAGAGCACGATTTTGGGGACACTACCGTGTCCACGGCAGTCCCAACAACCAAATGAAGATCGTTGTTCTTGGCCGAGAACGGAACGATGGCCAATGAGAATGCGCACTCATTCGCATCGAGGTGTAATAATGATAAAGTCTTGGACTATGATAGATGCGCGTTTAGCGAACACTGTTTCGTTGAGAGAATAATCGCGCACCTCAACAGGATCCACAATGCGTATACACGATCCCCAGGTACCTGCTGGGCCTCTTGGCCGGCCGAAGACCTCCGCTGGAAGGTTCACAACCTCCTCGTCTACTTGCTTGCCTTTACGTTTCTATCGTGACACGCTCAGTCATCAACGGAGCCTACCGACAGCGGTAGGACAGGCAACTCACAAGATCATCTACTCTTCTCTGAGCCTCCGCATCTCCGACGACCCGGTGGTCACCTTCGATGATATAGAAGTACTCATTATTAGGGTGCGTGATGAACTTGCGCGGTGTATAAGATAACGGAAGTAACTCGGACTTCAACTTCGTGCCCAACTTCGGTATTTGGAAAATCCTGAAAAAGTGTAAGTAATGGAAGACAGGCGTAGAAGAGAGCAGTGGTCGCTCAGTAGGAACAATTGATTAAAAATCAGCATTCAGCGAATGACATCTGGTGTCATGCTCGAATCTCTAAAGGTCATCTCCGCGACCACCGCAGTCGAGAAATCACAGGAAGTGTGGCACTTACCGAAGGGTACTTCCCGTAATGCCAATCAGGCCCTCTGGGCTGAGCTCCGCCGAGAAACCCCAAGCATAATCAAACGTCTCAAAAATGAGCGGTGTGAAATGCATAAGATTCTGATGCGTGTAGTTTAGCCATGAACGAGAGGACAGTGCCAATATAGCCGGATTCCGTTGAATGTTAACTCGAATCAGCTTGATTGGCCGCGTTCCCAAGAATCTACAAGTCTTAGACGAGACATAGCCTATAGAGGAAGGATCTCACCGAGTACGAGTATCCGTAAGTTGTCCGTTGGTAGGGTCCAACACGGTGCGAAGAAGTACACCGTTTTGAAGTCCGATGTTAACGAACATGGTCGGTTGAGTCTTGTTGATACTAGCATCAAGCATATCCGCTATGCAGATGGATGATGGAGGGGCAGTCAACGCCTGTAAACTGATTGTCTCCAGTGTAGTATCCGGATCCAATGAGATAACTCGAACAGTCTGGTCTTCACATCCCACAGCCTTGACAATGAGGTAAGCTTAAAAGGACGAAGCAACAGAGAGAGTCACTTACGAGGAAGGGAGTCCGCTGACGACCCTCGGGAACTTCAGCAATACTCAATGCCAACACTGTACTACCCATGGCCTTGCGGTCCTGGTACTCGTTCAACTGCCCTTCGAGATCCAGTTCAAAGTAGACAAGCTCCGCGGAGCTTAAAGCGATAACCACTTGACGCTTGTTCGTTGTAGCACAAACAATGTTTTTGCCATGAGGAATCTTCCACTCCGTGACACGACCGTCTGCAAGAACATGTCGTATACCGCCTGGGTGTACCTGCAAAAGGGCATCGTGACCGACTTGTTGGACAGCAAGCGTCGGCGCCGACGACAAGAAGCCCGTGTCTTGAACTTCTTCAATCGTCTCTCCAATAGAAAGTACCAAGGTGACGTTAACGAAGGAAAGAATGATGTATGAATCGTAAGAATCTGTTGGATGAGGGTGATTAGTTTCTTCCCGAAATCAGGAGTGTAAGATGAGACCGACCATCTTCGGTACGCTTAATGGTCCAAACAGCATTCGGTATACCAGGCAGATCTGAGCTCACAGATTCTTCAACTTCGAGACCATGCTGCAGTGTCCGGAGAGTACTACGAGCCCCGCGTCCACAAGCTGTGAATATCTGAGGCGTGTCCGAGTTGGGCAGCTTGGAAAGAACCTTGGAATCGATTATGGGATCCAACGACTCCACTTCGTCGGCGACAGCTAAATTGTCCAGAGGCCGTGGGCGGAAATACGCGTGAGGGAGAGGAGATGAGGGGTTGAGCATGCCGTATTCAGGATATGAGGTTGAGCTGAACTCTGGCTCGTTGTCGTCGTCGCCGAGCTTTTGGAACTGATAGAGGTAGCTGATACAGTGTCAGAGAATGTGCGAGAGTAAGCTATTCGACACGCACTGATTGCCAAACTCAGAAACAACAAAGAGAAAACCGGACTTGAGAATGCAAAGACTCGCGGCCACGGGAACTGTGTCGAAATATTTTATCTTGACTGATTTGACAATCTCGTCTTCATGCTCGATGGTGACTTTGAAGAGGTCACCGTCTTCACTTTGTAACAGGAAGAAAAAGGCGCCCTTGAAAAATATAAGCTTGTTGTAATGTGTGGTACTGATATCTCACCTTCATCTTGTGCATGACAGCTGCGACAATAATTATGCCACGTTCGGGATCCTCCAATGGATGGTTCCGTCGAGGTATGGGTACCCGGTGCTGGGGAGAGTCCATGTGTCGGTAGATGATATGGTTTTCGCAGCAAACGAGAACGCCAGAAGGGCCATCGAATTTGTCCGAAGATGCCAATTGACCACCAGGCACTTGGAGAAGGAGATTTGCCCGGGGGTCAGTGGGCTCACTCCATTTACGCACGACGTGGTTCAGTCCAAGGTCCAGCTCGTAATACGTCAACATCTTCGAATGAGTTAGCATGAGCACTCAAGTTTATGGTGAAACTATACCTTTTCTGTCCGACGGAAGGCCTCCCCTGTATGGTCTTGGTCAGACTCGGAGTAGTCAACTTCCAAAGCAGCAAACATTGGGTTTTCAAAACCAACATCGAGACCGACAATGTGGTGTATGATGGCCGAATTTTTGTGAGCATCCAGTGGCGATGAGATGGTAAGGTTGGCGGCAGCGTCACGGTTGAGAATGTAGACCAGTTTAGACTTTTCCATGGCAGATATCATGACACTTCGACCTTTAGGATCGGTGGCCAAATACTGACCTGGGACAATACGACGCGCACCAGACTTTCCATAGGTTTCCTGGTGGAGTTTTACGAAAGCAGCCGTTTTTGGGTCGTAGTCGAGGATGACTATGCGCCCAGAGTCAGATCCTACGATGGCGTAGTCTGAGAGAAAGTCGTAAATGAAAATACGCAAAAAGATACATACAAGCCCTCACCCTTCGTGCCGCCTGTCAGCCGGAAGGCGGCCAGTGAGCGAATCGACCCAAACACGTCCGTCGCTATCACTGTCGACACCTTGCCTGTCTGTGGATCTGGCCGCAACAATTCGAGTCTGGTTCCATGCGAGACGATGATTTCCTGCTGTCTGGCGCCTGAGAAATTGCCCACAATGGCCTGAGTAGTGGCCGATGGTGGCTGGAGGGTGAGATTGTAGAGATGCATAGGCGCAATTCAGCGAAGAACGCGCGCAGAGATGGAGGAGCAAGGCAAAGTCCAGAAATGGTATGTAATCTGACTAAAGCGGGCGTTGAACGAACAAGAACGAACGCTCGCAGTCGTCGCTCAACCCTCAATTTGTTTATGGCTCTCTCGGTATTCAACTTTCCTTTATTCTCCTCAATTTATCTGGGTCAACAGCAGTCGACTAAGACGACTCTGGGATTCGCGTACGCCAAAGCTGTGCTGCATGCTTATCCAAGCATCTTCCTGAATTGGGATACCCCTTCTTGACCTTTAACCACCATGGGTAATGATGGAGGAAGTATCCCAGACCGTAGGGATCTAGTACGAAACAAGCCAAAAGTAAGTCTTATTCTAGCAGTTGTGTTTTTACTCTAATCTTTCTTAGGCAGAACAAGCAGACAAAGCAAACCAGACTCGCGCTCGTTGGTTCTCCTGTGCGCTCTCCAAGGTGAGTTTAGCAACCGCTATTTGGATTCACGAATACTCATCAGCTGCAGAAACCCCTTCATCAACCAATAGTTTCTTGCGCGCTTGGGAAGCTGTATAATAAAGACGCGATAATCGAGTATCTTTTGGACAAGTCGACCTATGGTGATGGAGATGAAATATGTGGGCACATTCGTTCATTGAAGGTGAGTACTATACTATGCGTATAACACCCAAGCTGAATTATGAGTAGGATGTTACAACACTATCTTTGACTCCCAACCCCGCACCTCCATCCGAAAACGCAGAGGGCCATGCCCAGTTCATATGCCCCCTCACTCTCAAGGGGATGAACGGCGTGCTTCCCTTCGTCTACATCTCCACGTGCGGGTGCGTCCTATCTTTGGCTGGCTTGAAGAATGTCTCGGCCTCTCCCAAAGCAGGAGACGGTGATCAGCTAGAGGTTTGCCCTCAATGCGCCAAAAAGTTCTCTCGCGCGGACGACGTCCTTACCCTAAATCCGCCGCAAGACGAGCTGGAACGCATGCGCGATACCATGGTCCGAAAGCGTCTTGCTGAACCTCCAAAAAAGTCGAAGAAGCGAAAGAATGCCGCTGGACCTGAGGACGAACCCGCTAGTAAGAAAAAGTCCGCGCCTAGTCTAAATCCGGGCGTTTCTGCTGCCAGTCGCGCAGTAGTAAGCAGTCTTGCTATGGAAGAGGCAAAGCGCAAGGCCAATATGAGCGAGGCTGTCAAGTCTTTGTATGGTGACGGAAAACCGAAGAAGAAAGAAACGTTCATGACTATGGGAACATTTACTAGGGTAAGTCAGATTCACTGTTATATCCTTAGAACTGTACTAATCGATTTACAGTATGCTTAGATGTAGATATGTATTAATTACCGCTTTGTATAATCTCACTTTTTGTACTGTTACTGCCTTCTTCGTGTGCATCACCGCCTCAGTGAGTCCGATTCCGTTTTCGTCCCGACAACTACATTGAAGGCTCTTGAAGGTACGTTGTCAATTTGATGTCATCATTTCGCCATGGTTCATGTGTGGCGTTGTATCAGAACTCGCCGTCTCGCGACCTGATGCACGGAAACGGTGACTTTCATCGGCCTTTAAAAGGTTTCACCCCCAGGAGCGACAATGCAGGCTGGAAGGGTCCCCGGTACCCATATCCTCAAGCAATCCCCCGGCGGGCTTAGGCTTACGTAGATGCCGCAGCGCGACGTCCTACTCTACATCATCATTCTCGCATGGGTCCTCGCGGCCTACATCCTCTGCGCACAGGCGGCGCCCACTCCCACTCCCCATAACGCCCGTTCTTCATCCCCCTTAACCCTCACAGCCCAACAAGACTCCTTCAACTTTACTCTCCTCCCCAACTACCTCGCGCGCGCCACGTCCTCCATCACCCCACTTCAAACCCTCCCCGCCGCGTGTCTTTCCAACACCGAGTGTACCGCGACCATCACCGCTACGAACGTCACGTTCTCCGATTGCGGCTCGGCGTGGACTATATGCCGTTGTGAGGGCGCCGGGACGT
Source organism: Hymenopellis raphanipes (assembly GCA_003314085.1). Lineage (NCBI taxonomy): Eukaryota > Fungi > Basidiomycota > Agaricomycetes > Agaricales > Physalacriaceae > Hymenopellis > Hymenopellis raphanipes. The sequence goes on from QLPD01004218.1 coordinate 23,753, forward strand.
CGAATGATACTGTATCCCTGGACACCGCCGTGGACCGCCTAGCGCGCATCCCGGTCGGTCTGAGGAGGTACATTGCTACGATCATTCTGCTTGGGGACGACAGTCCGCACGCGTACACGCTCACGAATGGAGAGATTCACTTTTTTGGGGACATTGGTATGGATGGGTGGTTGCATGAAGTGAGTCTCGGTGATGAGGCCCGAGGATGGGACTGATTTTGATTTTGGTCCAACTTGAAGGCGACACATACGTTTGATTTTTTTTATCAGCATACGTTGTCTAGTTCGCAGGATTGGCTGGATGCGATAGGTAACGACACTTGTGCGCCGGATTCGTATTCTCTAACTAATGCGGTAGAGGTACTACATACTATGTTCGTGTTGCCCCACTCTGATTCTGACATGCCCATCTACCCCAGGACTTTGCTCAAGTCGGCGTAATGAAGTTCTACGCTCTGGCGCACTACGGTGCCCTCCCATTCGGCTGGGGTACGGAGTGTATGCAAAACCAGCTCAGGTACATGGATAATCTCCCTCTGTTCAACAAGACGACGCTTTTTGGGACGTGTGATATGACTACCGATGGTGCACCGTAAGTATTAAACATCCCATTTAGAACAAGTATCGAGCTGAGGTCTCTTCTAGTCACCAGGAAGCACCGCCCCCATTTGACCAGGCGAATCTGGCTATACCTCTGTCGGAGGATAGTAATCGCAACGCCGGAACGGCGACGACTTCAATGAGCGCGACAACAGCGTCCGCGAGTTCAACACACTCAGCGACATCAGATACTCAAGGTCGAAGTGCTAAGTCCCACATTCTGCTCATGTCTACATTTTTACTTCTTGTACTCCTGGCACTGTTGTAAGAGACAACGGACTCTTGTTAGAAACATGTATACCTTTTCCACTTGAAAACAACAAGCTATTGTTAAAGCGCGAGCGTTCCTGACTACAAGCGCTATACACGAACAAGCATCCCCATATACAAGATCTGACACACGGCCTCCAGGAATAAGAACGATATTCGACGACGACGCGACGACGGGCTCAAAGTTGCAGTTCCAGCATTGGGACTGATCGATGGGTCCGGTAAGACCACAGAGCGAAGAGATCGTAGCTACACTGTGATAAGTATGCATGACAGAGACAAGATGACAATGACTGACCAGGAAGAACGCATTGGCCAGGAAGAAATACAAAAACGTTATAGTCCACAATGTACGCCCAAGCACGAACCCTGCTAATAAAGTACATATTACACTAAGAGAATCAGTATCTGCGGAAGGACGAAGTGGTGGTGAAAGCACATACCCAACAAATTTGTAACCCGAATACGCGATGATGTCGAGGGCTTGTGATGTGCTTTGCACATTTAGAAAGTAGCACCCAAGGTAGACGAAGCCAAAATCGAGAAGCACAACCAAGAACGCGCCCGAGGCAGATTCACCGAGTACTTTGGCTTCAAAGCGGTCTTCAAGACCTGAATGGAAAGCCGAGACGAGGATATACGTGACGATGGCCATGACTAGGAGATCAAGCTGAATTAAGAGGTGTCAGAAGAAGTGCGTATTGACTTACGGGGAATATAGAGGTCTGGACTGTTCACATCATCTCGTGGAGGATGCCATTCGGCCTGTCCCTGCTGTTCTGAACGCCGAACTCTGCGTGCCCAAGGCCTATGTGTCCATGGAAACACGACAAGCTTGAGTTTTCGCATTACATATAGATTCGATACATTGAAGCGGTGTTTTAGTCCCGCAACGTGTAGGAAGCCGCCAAACTATATACCTCCCAAGTTGAGTATACATATTGCGCGCAAGAAGATTTATAATACGCACATTCTTTTGTACGTAGTCCTGCCCCGCCGCAACGGCGCTGTTCCCAATTTGCATGCCGAGCTGGGCCGTAGCGTCGTTCACACCCCATGCTGCAAAGTTCATGCCTGGCTGTGGTTGTGGGAATGCCGCTCGATTCATGGGTGGCATTTGGGGTTGAAATTGGGAATATGCGGGGACATGCTGAGGCTCAGGGAAAGCCGGGCCTGCCTGGGGTTGTGGTGAGGAGGAACGAGAGGAGAAGCGCTGGTATCCCGGCGTCGGCGAGTCAGGCGTCAATGGAGGCTCTGGGATGTACGCGGGATGTGTTGGAACGGGATGCCTCAATAGAGGAGGAGAGTGCGATCCCGAGCCCGAGCTAAAGTTCATAATGGTGGTGGTATGCAAAGATGTCAGTCACGAAGAAAAACGCGTCCACGTATTTGCCACGGAAGCCAAGTCCGGAAACGGCAGTGTCGTTTTCGGACCAATTCCTAATTCGGCCTTGCCTTCGACCTCCACGTCGACGCGTTGAATCACCATGAGCGCATTATCTGAAATGTTTGAAGGGAAAATAGTACGCGATATCAATACTGAATTGACAAGAAACTGACCCGTTTTACCAGGATTTCCATGGTCAACGCCTTGTAGACCAGATATCCAAAGTGGTGCTCGTTGCTGCCGCGGTGCGTAACACATTGCCACACCAATCTCTGAGTTTTATTCATTACCTATACAGATTATATCCTTTATTGTTGGGTTTGCGATGCAGTCCTTGCAGGTTACCTTCTTCCTGTACGGTGCATGCATCGTTATTCTTGCATTGGTATGCACCATTTCTTTATCATTCTACTGTTCTTACCATGTTCTTTAGGTGGTAATACCACCGTGGCCCATGTTCAACAGCCATCCAGTAAAATGGTTATCTGTGTCGGAGGAGGAGAAGAAGACGAAATGAGCTTTGATTCCGAACATCGCGGCTTGTCGCATTCCTCGTGTAGCATACTGTATATATTCTGGATATTATTGGACCCTTCAAATGATCTTCTTTATCGACGTTGGTATGCAAAAGTTGCAAATCCCAATTTGGTAGTCAATCTACCCTTGCCTCCTTGCACCCATACAGTCGCATGGACCGATGAACACTGACGCTCTCGCCGACGAAGAGCTCGAGCAAATTAGGTCGGCTCATATATGCGGTACTCTCAACAGGATATTGACAGTTTACCAGACGGTACCAGGACTTCACGACTATAGGTTGGAGGACAATCATGCGCGATAAAAGCTGTCTGAATGGCTCGTTGTAGACTGGATTCAAGACACGATACTAGAGCGGGACAGGCGGATTCGAAAGGCGCGTCATGACTACATAAGCGGGCGACGACCGCACGATGCTTCGTGGTTCTGGGCGCAATTCAAACGAGCGCTCAGCTCAGCCCAGAGTTGGATCGTTGTCAGTCTCGTCGGTGCGTCGTCGGGCGGGTTCTATCCCCTCCATAATCTCACATTTTCGTTTTCAAAAGGTGTTTGTATTGGCTTGAATGCCGCAATAATATCCATCGTGACCGAATGGCTGTCAGACATCAAAATGGGATACTGCTCCGACGGCTGGTGGTTGAATCAGCAGTTCTGCTGTTGGGAGATTGAAGAGGAGGAGACCGACGCATGCGAGTCGTGGCATCCATGGAGCACAGTTACGCCAGCCAGGTGGCTGATATATGTCATTTTCGCGGTGCGCCACGTCCCAATCATCACTCATTCGACGTTTTGCTCACTGGTGTACAGGCAATGTTTTCCTTCACAGCAGCGCACCTTGTTCGCTCGTTGGCAAAGTACGCCGCAGGTTCCGGCATATCTGAAATCAAATGTATTCTAGCAGGATTCATCATGCAAGGCTTTCTGGGGTTCGCGACTCTGTTTATCAAGAGCATAACACTAGTGAGCATCTATACTCCAGAGAAGCCTGTGTCTTAACCATTAACAGCCCTTGGTTATCGCGTCTGGTCTGTCAGTAGGCAAAGAAGGACCTTCGGTCCACGTCGCGTGTTGTATAGGTTATACAGTTGCTGGTTTGTTCAAGGCATTTTCAAGAAGTGAAGGTATGCTCCTTCTCTTTCTCACTCTACTCGAAACAATGATGTCTTCTTCAGGAAAAATGCGCGAAATCACAACAGCAGCCAGTGCTGCGGGAGTAGCGGTGGCTTTCGGTTCCCCTATAGGTGGCGTTCTTTTCTCTATAGAGGTACAATCCAACAATCAGCTTAACGTTGCGCTAATATCCCCTCAGGAAATGAGTCATACGTTCAGTATCCGGACAATGTGGCGCAGTTTCTTCTGTGCACTTATGGCTACAGTCACTTTGTCGGTAAGTCACTATACTGAACCGAGATCTAAAGCGAATTTAATAGCCTATTAGGCCATGAATCCCTTCCGGACAGGCAAACTTGTATTGTTCCAAGTCACTTACGACCGAGATTGGCATTTCTTCGAAATAATATTCTTCGTTATTCTTGGTATATTTGGGGTGAGAACGACGTGAGAAGCTCCACTTGAACGACTACCTGCTGACCTGGTCTGCAAGGGCTTATACGGAGCATTCGTCGTCAAATTTAATTTACAGGTGGCTGCTTTTCGGCGCAAGCATCTGGCCAACCATGGCGTGGCCGAAGCCGTCACGCTGGCTGTTATCACAGCTATTATCGGATATCCCAATCGCTTCCTTCGGATAGATATGACAGAGAGCATGGCTGTTCTGTTTAGAGAATGCGAGGGCGATGTTGATAATATCTGCCAGTGCGTTCGTAACACGTATTTGAGATCATGGAGCTGAGGCAAAATCCACAGGACGTCGACCCAGTGGCGGATAGCTAATTCTTTGATCCTGGCTACACTGATACGGACGGGGCTCGTCATCATCTCATATGGGTGTAAAGTGCCAGCTGGGATTTTTGTGCCGTCTATGGCTATTGGAGCGACGTTTGGTCGAACAGTGGGCATAATGGTGCGGGCCATGTATCGGTCAGGCTCATCTTATTGACTGCCCTCGTGGTATTATACTCATCTCCCACAGAGCATATCCCAAATCCGGAATCTTCGCATTCTGTGACCCGAATGTGCCATGCATAACACCAGGGACATACGCCTTCTTAGGTGCAGCAGCTGCTCTGAGGTGTGTTTCCTTTTTTGGCCTGTGTAGCCCTACTTAGGATGTGAACAAGTGGCGTTATGCGTATAACTGTTACTGTTGTCGTCATCATGTTTGAACTCACTGGCGCCTTGACGTATATTCTCCCAACGATGGTACGTTCCGGGCTTCCGTCTTCGTCATGGCTCGTGGATTGATGATCCGTATAGATCGTTTTGCTAGTCACCAAGGCTGTTGGAGACTTACTGGGAACAAATGGCATCGCTGACGAAATGATACGGTTCAATGGGTTCCCCTTCCTGGAAAAGGAGGATCATGCCTATAATGTGTCTGGTGAGTTGCTTTGGGGCTCTTCTTTACTTGGCAGAATATTGAGTCATAGTGCCCCAGTGTCTGCGGTCATGCGTAATGAACTGCACGTTTTGACTGAATCGGGAATGCGCGTCAAGGACATTGGTAAGATTGGAGCCGCCCAACGCTGATTTTCACACTAAACGATTACTCCAGATGTCGTCCTCTCTGCTAGTGACGTGAAAGGTTTCCCCATTGTCTCCGCAGACGGCTTCCGGACTCTCATAGGTTATATTGGCCGCACTGAGCTTCTCTTCGTGTTAGGTACAGTTCATAACGCGTCCTTGACCCCAAATTACTGACGACGAAAAGAACGTTTCCGTAAAGTCCGCGACGTGGATAATGAAACGCCGTGCCACTTCACATCTGGCGAAGGTGATCGCGAGGATCTCAACATGCCCACTGGAGCTGTAGGCATTGAGGAAGAATTCAACGAGACGATATTCGAGTCGGCGTCTACTGACGGAGGACTCAAGTTCTGGCCATGGGTGAATCAAGTACGTTTCGTGTTTTCTCGACGGGCGGAGTTCTCAATACCTTGCTCCACGATAGACGCCTATGACGGTGTCTCCCCAGCTCCCGTTGGAAATTGTGATGCAACTCTTCAAACGGATGGGGTAGGTTCTCGAGCAGTTCTTCGGAAGTGATGCACTCACACGCTCAATTACTGTAGCCCTCGGGTCATCCTCGTGGAAGATCACGGCATGTTGACCGGTTTAGTCACCGTGAAGGATGTCCTGCGATTTATAGCTACGGAGAAGCTCGACCATGGGCCGTCATTCGACGAGCGTGGGGGCCTCGATGGCATTTTAGAAGAAGTATGGACTTGGACTATGGGCGTTGTGCACCGGGTGGTTGCTTGGAGTCGGAGGTTTGGGCGTTGAGGTCCAGGACGACATGTACATATTCTATATTATTTTTTTGACTATCTTACTTGGCCCCTTCCGTCTGTAGCCGCAAACTGCCGTATGAGATCACCGATAGATAGGGGTTCGATCAAAGTGACGTACGTTGGAGGTGGCGCTGTGTAAACAAACAACTCGCGACATATATAAAAGGCTCAGTGTCCATTTCTGTCCTGGAGCTCCAATCGATCGTTTAGCGCCCAGCCTTGCCTCTCCCTCTCACACGCATATAAAAATGGCCTACACATCGACTTCTCCAACCTCCGACTCGGAGGCTGAGAGGCTTCAGTACTCGCAGGACCTGGCGGACTACACCATGCGCCAGTTCACCAAGGCGCGCTTGTCGATTGACAAGCAGCAGTTTGCGGCGGCGAAAGTCCCCGCTAGTATTTCGGACAGGATAAGGCATCTTTGTGAGTTCTCTCCTTCTCCTCCTTCTTGGTGTATAAGTATATTCATCCGTACGTTCCAGTACAACCCAAGTCTCCTCAGCCGGAGCAGACGCCGCACACCATCGCTACTAGTTGATATCTTGAATCTTTTGGGGGCTTCATTGCATGCATGCATATTTATATATGTAAGTCCGTTCTCTGTCTCTGGATGCCCGACTCGCCTACTTACACGTCCACGGTAGTCTTCAAAGCTGTATCCATAGAATCGGCGGGGCATCTCATCATCTTACGACGACCCCCGGCGCCCTATACATCATCAGTGTCTATATACTAGACTTTTTCTCATTGTACACTAGTTACGCGCATTTTCCCTGTCATGTTTGCATATCTACTAGTCACCATATGATACATCGGTTCTTCATGACGCAGCGAAGATATAATCCGTCCCATCTGCCTGTGAATCTTTCGCAGAAGGCCCCACTATGGGAACTCCAGTAAATCGTGGGATAATTCACACCGGGAGCTACAACGCAAACGCGTACACCGCCTACAGTCATTGACCGGCCTATGACACAGTATGGGTCAATGACACACCACCCAGGAACTCATCATTGCCGTGTTTTTTCTGCCTCGGACTTTTGAGTACATCCTTTGTATTAGTTTAAGAGAATATTCTACATTTTTTACGAGACCCATAGGGTGCAAAGTCATCGAGAAATACATGAATAGTTGGAAAATGATCAAAACTGAATTTAGTTACCGCTACGGGGCCTGCTGACTGCCTTCAAAGGGCCCTTAAAAATACTCAAAATTCTATAACACCTTTTCAAGTCTATGCCGAGCCTCATACCAGTGGGGAGAGCCCGGAACAGCGAGATATTCCATTTCGTGTCGTCGGGAAGGGATAGATCACATCATGTGATCGATGATTCTAAGGCTCTGATTGGTTCGGGAGCCCTGATCCGGGGGTGGCCGATAAGCACAATTTCTACTGATTTCACCATGGCTGTCTAACTTCGAACTGGGTAGCAACTATCTGTTTTGCATATCATTATTTACTAGCAAATGTATATTTTGATTCATCTCCGGCTCAGCCCAACGAGAATTATCAGGCTTTCCGAGGCGTGTCAAATTTGGCCGTGTCATAGGCCGGTCAATGACTGTAACTGATTTGCAAGGCGTGGCTTTTAATGGAAAGACACCGAACATCTTCGATAAATACAGACTGAGGCTTTTACGGAACCCTCTACGCCTCGACGGCCATAGCGTCCGAAGAATTTTCAACCCCAGATTTCGACACCTCTAAGTCTGCGTCTCTCCACAAAACGGCCCATTTCGGGTAGACGCGCTTATAGAGCGACATGCACACCGTATCCATCTGGCTGATGGGCCCGTCAAAGTGCGCTTTGAAATAGCCATGCGTGCCCAGCGACTCGCGAATGTGCCCCGTGCGGCCCAGCTTGGTGTGCAGCTGGATCGGCTTGAAGTAGTGGATATCATCTGGCACACCCAAATCCATCAGCTTCTGTGGAGCACGAAAAAAGAAAAAAGTTTTTTCTCTGTGGGAAACGCACCCTGGTTGAAGAACATGTATCGAACCGTGGCCGTCTTCTTGTGCACCTTGAAGGGATGCCCGGTCAGGATGACACGCTTCGCGGCGATGCGGGTCGTGTCAGGATTCAGGAAAGAACCCATCGCCACAAGATGTGGAGCTGCAGCCAGTCGCAAGTCAGTCAAATGATCTTTCAGGGTGGAAAGAAAGAAGAAAGTTCAAAAAAAGTTTTTCACCTTGAGCGTCTTCTGATTCTCTGAGCAGAACGCAAGGCTGTTTGCCGAATACGACGGGGCCGTAGATGGTCGCGACGGCGGTGACGCTGTGTCTGAGATAGCGCTCAAACTTGTGGACGTTGTTCGCGCCTTTGCCGCCTCCTCTTGTATGTTGGCTGTATATAGGGTTCACATGTAGCCGTCGAGGGCCAACACAGAGGATTAGAGGGTCCTGTGTTTTTGAGATGAGCAGAACTGAGATGTCAACGAGGATTTGGATTACTACCTTGGATCGAACGCTCCCATCATACTCGGTGTTTCTTTGGACAGTAAAGTTCAACACTGACACCTTGTGTTCATGCTGCAGTAGTGAAAAAATAGCAAGCGGGCTGCCCGTTGACGCTGCGTCTTGAGGTACGCCTTTGATAAATACCGTTACCCGCACACCAGGCTGTGAACGTGGTGAATCAAAGCACAGTACAGGTAACCCGACTTACCTCTACAACAGCGACCTCTTCCTCCGCCCGCCGTCGCACGTTACGCTCCGTTCGCTTGTAATCCTCAAACTGGAATATCCGAGCGTAGTCGCGCGGGAGATTTTCAAAAGGATCCCACGGACTTGTTCTGAATGACCTCATCCCACGGAATCTCTGAAATCTGGTTCTGGCCGGTATATCCTGTGGAGTATCCAGTTCATCTGGAAACGCGAGATCGTTCTCTTCTTCGCGTTGCCTGCTCCTCCACGACTCCAATCTGGCACAATGTTATGACGCCTTATCTGAGTTGGTGGGAAACCGGTAGCACATACTGTTTAGATTCTTCTTCATTATCGAGATCCTGGAAGGCAACACTCCGCCGGCTCTCGATGTCCATCTCGGTATCTTCCTCCATGGGCATATCGACCATTTCTTCGGGCTCCTCGTCCGCTTCCTCCATGTCACGGTCACTGCCATCTTCGTTCTCATTCTCATCCCCATCTTCACCCTCGTCGTCGCTTTCGTCTACGATCCAAGCTGCTTGATACTCGCTCATGCCTTTCGGAATGCGCTTTACGACTTTGGGCGTCGTCCCAGCGCTAGCGTCTGGTAACGTGGAACCATCATTACCATCGTGGGTCCCGTTCATTTCCTCTTCTGTGGGCCAAGTTTGTTCGTTCGCCATATCGTCCGGTACGTTTGTGGATATTAAGGAATCGGCTGAGGATGCATCGGGTTCGGCGAGGAGCGTAGGTTCGACTTCCATGGAGGCTCTTTGATGTCGAGGTAGAGGTGCAGACATAATCTATGCAAACTTTGGCTTGAGATAGATTAATGTACGCAGTAGCACTCCTACCTTGGATATTTGGAAGTCCCCATGATTGGGTATATGGATAAGACGATTCGCTGATAGCGATGACCCACGAACGACACCCGTAACTGCGAGCGTGCCGTCGCTCCATTCTAGGTTCTCTCCCAGAACCCAGGAGCGGCCGTCTCGCCATCGCACATCTGCGGGCTTACCCACCGAGAGTGCACGTAGAGCATTGAGACAATCAGAACTGGAATGTAGATCAAAGACGCGAAGCTGAGTCGGGACAAAGTATTGTATGAAAGACAGAAGAGATTTCAATACGCCGGGTCGTGTTTTCGCGTCAATGGATGCGTCTGGGGAGACAACGGTGACAACATCCGGTAAGCCCTGGGCTTGTAGAGTACGCAAAAGGGTATCACCCCACGCGTCCACTTCGACTTTTGTGGATAGAGCAAAGACTACGTAGTCCGCGACTTTGCAGGCATCCAAAGCGGCGTATATACGTCTGTACGGGACACTGATGAATTGGAGGGAAGTTTTGAATCGATCGGCCTTTATTTTCCACAGTCCATTGCTATCGCAAGTGTCTGTTGAGACAGATTCTGCCAAGGAGGAGACTACTGCCTGTGGGTTGATATCTTGAGATAGAGGAATAACTGCGACGATGCGTGGAGCCCCGTCAACGCCGTTGAAGATACGCGTAGCAGAGATGAGGGCCGTCCGTTTCTTGAGCTGATGCTGCTTGGCATTATTCTTGCGGTTCAGCCGAGCCTGTGCAGATGTATTAGATGTCGATACTGCTTTTGGTGATTGCCGCGCAACGCGACCTAGATCGTAGATGATAAATCGATTCAAAACGGAGACTTTTGCATCGTACCTTTTGCTGCGTCTCGCAGAGATGATTTAGTAGCATGTTTTGATTTAAATGCTTTATTTTGCTGTGTAAATATTAACATAGGTGTACAGCGGGCGGACGGGACGGCGCACCTGCTTGAGCGTCGGTCGATGATGATGTTGTCCAGTTCCCATTATCCTCAGAGTTCTCGATGGAGAGATAGTAGGGAGATGTCGAGTACACAAAAATTTAGGTTCCCGATCAAGCCTACCGGCAAACCCCATGCCAATTTCATGACAACACCACCATCGTCGCTGCCGGCGCCGACACTGCGCCTCGTCTTTGCCGTCCTCGTCGCGTCGCGTCTCCTGCTCTCGTCAACGAGCATCAACGAATACCTTATCCACGACCACCAGCTGTCGTCGCCGCTCACCTCTTACCTCAATTGTATGTCGATTTCGCGGTCGACGTGTCCAAACTGACCTGAGCAGTACAGGAGGGTATCTATCTCTTTCAAAATGGCATAAATCCGTATTCTGGAGGTGTATTCCGGCATGTGCGTCTCCTACTTTATTTCCTTCAACTCGTGTCTCATTTGAAGTTCAGTCGCCGCTATATCTCTCCTTGTTTACAACATTCCTCTCGCCTTCAAAAGCAATGGCCTCCTTCCTATGGACCTTGTGCGACTCAATAGGAGCATGGTCGCTAATTCGGATATGGAGGGCAAGACAACGCGTCCAAAGCAGTCCAAGGGACAGTTTAATTGCTGTATTGTGAGTGTTCTTTTCTGGTTCAATCATCTACCCATTGAAACCTTCCCAGATACTTCTTGAATCCTTACTTGCTCTTACCGAGCCTGGCATATTCCACATCATCCATTGAGAATACCCTCATGCTACTGTCCATCATGTCTGCCTGTGAAGGTGAGAAATCTACATTGCTCAATCAGACGCGTTCTGATAAATGCTCAGGGAAAGTGTCTGCTTCGCTCCTCGCGCTAGCCTTTCTCCTACATCTTTCCTTGTCTTCCGTCATTCTCATATTACCGATCACCTTACTCTTACTCACGGATCCCACTTCTCACCTCACTACTCCAAGACCCTTCGCAGGATCCTGGCAGAAAGCCCCCATACTGATTTTGGAACTGGTGATATACTTCGGCATTCTTACACTCGCTTCGACAATAGTATGCGATGGACTTAGCTGGGTGCCGCAAACGTGGGGCGCGATGTATGTCTGGCTTCATAGGCTGTTGTTGGTCATTGATTTCGTGCTAGACTCACATTGCCTGATCTGACGCCAAATCCTGGACTGTGGTGGTACTTCTTTACCGAGATGTTCGACCATTTCCGACCGTTCTTTCTCATGGTCTTCTCAGTAAGAATCGCGGGCGCTCGCAGCCTTTACTACTAACCAACCAACATCAAGGTACATTTGCTGATCTACGTAGCACCAATATGTATCAAATTCCAGTATGATGCTCTCTACGCCACCTTCCTCCTTGTCGGTGTGTTGGGCGTCTTCAAAGCATACCCAACACTGTCCGATCCAGGAATATTCCTCTCGATGATATCCCTGTTTCCCGAAACCTATCCATGTGAGTACCTACGTATCTTTTACGCAACCAATTTTTTGACCTGGCCAGTTATGCGCCACCCCATCGTGACGTCGCTGTTACATCTTCACGCCGCTTTGCTCCTCCCGTTGTTCCATCAACTATGGCTAGTACAGGGGACAGGCAACGCGAATTTCTTCTACGCGTCGACGTTGGTGTTTGCGTGTGCAAATGGCGCCGCGTTGGTCGATTGTGTATGGTCAGGCATGCGGATAGCTATTGGAAAAGATGTGGACGGATACGCTGTTACGCAGGAGTAATGTTGTCGGCGCAATGTGGTTGTGTGAAATCTATTCTATTGACGGTTCTGCTACAGACTCCTTTGGACCGTAGTTCGAAACTCAGCGACTAGACTTTTGCCTTTGGTGCTGGGTTGTTATTGTTTTCACCCATTTCCGTTCAACGACGAGTCATTTGTAAACGCAGCTGCACAGTCCCATCAAGAATTTCCATTGGCTCATTATTCTGGGAGTTGGTCATCTGCGAGCCCTGATGAACTTGCCACAAGTTTGTTCGAATTGCAGGATTTCTCTTTATGTATATAAGTCGATCGAGTGCAAGTCATGTACGAATGTAGATAATTGGAAACTACGAACCATGTTAGTATGTCTCTGTCGTACATCTTTTTCTGCGAACGCTTACAGAAAGTCATATAGAAAGACAGGTCTTCCATGAGTCAGTCTACGTGTCCTCTCCATCGAGTTGGGCCAAGAACATCATTTCATTGATAGGTTAGGATGTGCGACAATCATAGTACTAGATAGTCTAAGTATGATTCGCCAAACGCCAGTGAACGCCCATCTGATAACCAACAATCGCTTCAGGCTTTTCTTTCAACACGACTTAGAGAATATCATTCCACATCATGCGAGATGCTGGCGTACCAGAGCCCGCACAAATTGCGCCCAGTCTTCAATATTGGAAGCCGTGAATGTCGACGCAAGTTGACGGACTTCGATGATGTGGCTTGGATATCCCACCTTCATAAGAACGCAATGTTCTTCACGGTGGCCCGTGCCAGCAAGTGTTGCCACGTCCGGTTCTCCATTACCAATATGGACATGTCCTCCGGCTGAATGGGGGGCG
>QLPD01004219.1:0-18404 GCA_003314085.1 Hymenopellis raphanipes
GAAGCGAGCCATTTCCTGACAGGGGTAACCCAGAAGGAAAAATCTTTTGATTGTGAGCTCTGCTGAAGCCGGCCGCTGGAGACTGGGCACTTCGTCTCGCGCGTTTGTTTAGGAAACTGCTGATCGCACCACTTTGTGAGCCAGCCAAGGATGAGCAGGCTCTCTTGTTGTTGGGAGAGCTGTTGGAAGCATTCGGTCCCGTGCAAGGTACACAAAGTCGGTGTCACGAAGATCCGACTCCGAATGCAAGGCTCTGTTCCGGTACAGCTCTCCAAAACGTGGTCGTAAACACAAAAGACGACCCGATATTTACATCACTGTGACAGTGAAACCATCTGGATACAAAAAAAGAGTCATGCTCATTCGCCCGAGATGAGGTGCGCTGGTACTTTGCCAAGATGAAGTTTGGCGGGGCCTGGATTCAAAGCGCCGTGAGAATGACTGGAGAATGATGGTAACAACTGAACCCATGACGAAAAGTAATGTTGACATCGCTCATGATATGGAGACTATGAAACGCCTTGACTTGAATACAACGGTGAAGGGTTGCGAGTTTTTCATGGGCGCTGAGTGTCAAAGTCGAAGAGGTACATAGATGCCTTTAAGTCGGCGCAAAGACCCTTGTAAGTTCTCGAACTCTATTCCAGTTTTGTTCTTTCGCCGATAGAAGCGGACAGAGATCCTGCCTGACATGTAGACACAGGGCGAACTATTCGTGAGGCTTTCCTAAGAGTGCTATATCTCGTTGTTGGCATCGTTGAAGGCGTACGAGGCGATGCTATCACGGTCCGTTATCACAGTGTTTTGAAATCATTTGCGCCACCGTGCCTACTTGACTCGGTAATTAGAACTGTGGCTGAGAGCAAATCGAAACGACAGCGGCCGAACGACAATGTCGGTCTCCTACCCAAGCCGTCGGAGGTGAAGTCTTGACCTGAGTCATCTGTTAGTGCTCACAAAAAAGACGGAGGTGTTGAGAACATAGCTCTGTGAACGCGTTTACAAAGGAGACCACTCGATGAGAAATAATCCGTGCTTGATCCCTAGTATTTGCCATCGCACGGACGCGTTTGTCTTTGGCGGTCAGACCTTCACAAGATAACTTGGACCGGTACGTGTAAGGTACTAGGTCCCTTACATAGCCACCAAGTATATACAGTACATTTAGGAGCCTACAGCTCCTTAGTCTTTTACCTTTATGTTCATACTTTAACCTACGAATCTACGTGGTTCTGGTTCTCCGGTGTGAACATACAAGGCCTTTTACACTTTTTTGAACCTTACTCGAGATTCCAAGTTGAATTGTGAACTCGATTCTATTCGTTGAACGGTGTTACTGCTCCTACACGGTGTAGCATACTACCTATCGTTGATTATGTCGACTATCGTCCTCGAGCCCACTCGCAGGGCTCGGACGACTACGCAGAACGCCGAAAAGTCGCACAACAGTGCGCACCACGTTGATGATGATGTCCAGCGCCTTTCGAGGCGTTCTGGTTTCGACGACCTCCTGACTAGGATAGCTGCTCCTGTCAATCGACCCAATAGCATGTTGCCGGTTTCTATGTCTACTCCCGCTGTACCCACGCCCGCTTCTCAACCGAGAAATGTGGTGTCCGATGATACTCGTCCGGATGTCCAGATTGGTATGCTGAGAACGCCGGTTTGGCCAAGTGCAGGGGATGCCAGTCAGCATGATACGCCCTCATCAGGAAGCGAGACGTCGCGTCGCCGTCGCAGACGCAAAGGAAAAGCTAAGGCGAAAGATCAGGATAACCCTTCGCTGTCATCCTCCTCGCCGGATGCTTTGCCGCCGTCGGACAGCTCGTCAGAGCCTTCTGTTGATGGTTCATTAGCCGGATTATCTGACTTGCAGATTACTGACCATTCGAAAATTGAGCGTAAGTTGCGTGCCATGTCTGCCGAGGATAGAACGGTTATTCAGGAATTGTGTGATGACCTACAGGTTGTCTTGGATAATGTGAATCCGAACCAGCCGCCCGCAATGAACATGGAGATCTTGCGCGTCGCGAGGTCTACCCTGGCGGTTTCAATCATGGAAATTCGCAGTCGTCTAGGACTCACCATTCAGTCCGAACCTCGTGGCGCGTCAGTGTCTGTTCAGCCGGTGGAAGTGGTTTCCCCGATAGTGCGCGAGGTTATCCCGGAGGATACACTGATTGATTTCGAAGGTGACTTCACCTGGTCGCGCGTTGAAGAGCAGGTGTCGGGCCGGTCCAGTAGTTCAGACATTTCTGATAGTCTGTCTAATTTATTCAGCGGCCGGGCTGTGGCGGCGAAGTCTGCACAACCCCCTGCTGAGGCCGATGCACCTCCGGAATCAGGGAATGTTGCTGGGCCTGTCGCTCCCCTTCGAGTTTCTTTGCGATCGAGGTCGTCCGTCGCCCCAGCCGTGGAAGTGGAAGCAGCTGGGTCCCCGTCTTTGGATTCGGGTAATCGAGATGAGGTACGGACTGACCGTCAAGTTCGCTTTGATGATATGCAGCTGCGCGTTATGAAACAGCTGTTGCACGAGGAGCAGACTGATGAGTTCGGGCAGTCGACTGTGCCTCATCAGAACATCGTAATCGACTGGGAGCAGCGTGTGGTGCATGAGTTCTTGCCGAATGGCGCAACTAAGAAGACGGCTTACGGACTTCATCCTCTCTGCAACTTCCGTATTGTGGAGCTCCCTGTGGATGAGCCAGGCCAAAGGGATCAGCCAATGATGCTGCCAGTCCCGCCAGGTCGTCCTACGCGTCCTCCTGCGCCGTCGTTTACGCCAGCTTCTTCGCAGGATACACGACGTCGGCCGCCACAGAATGCCTCTGGGCCTTCCACTGACAAACCGACCACAGACGCGCGGCCGGAAGAACCACGTCGCGCAAAAGATGGTTTTGGTAGCCAGGCCGAGCCTGGGTCACATTCTGAGCCGAGGTCCCATGCTCGTGTCCAGACGCCGCCTCCTCACCGAGACGCTGACACGGCAGGACAAACGCCCACAGCGCCCAGTCAAGATACTAGGCCTCCTCGTGCTCCAGGTCCTCTTCCCCCGAGACAGCATCCAGTGCCGAGTGGGGGTAATCCTCCCCCCTCTTCCCCTCGCCCAGCCCCTCCGCCCCCTCCACGTAGCGACGCGTCAGATAGAAGGTCGACGCCTTCGCGACACAGTCATCCTGATCGTACATACGAGGAGGAGTTTCGTCCTTCCATGGGGCCAGGAGATGGTGGTGGTGGTGGAAGTGATGGTGGCGGTGGCGATGATAATGGAGATGATGAGTCTGGGAGTAGCGGACATAGCGAGGATGGTGATGATCGTTCTCGCCCACGTCGTACTCCGGCGCCTCGCGCGAGGGCAACACCGCAGAGACGGGACCGTCAGTCTCGCACGCCTGGCGTTGATGTCAAACGTGCTCGCGATGATCAGGACAATTTATTGATCAAGCGACTGGTCTCGATTTATCGTCAGCATACAGCATATGAGCCGACGTTGCCCAAGGAGGCTAAGCCATCGAGGGTCGATATGAAGATCTCGAAGTATTCGGGCAGCTCCGATTACCATGTCCTGGAGAGATTTGTGCAGGACATCAGTATGTTCTTCGAGGCAAGTCACCTAATTGGACATAAGCGCGACTTCGAGCGCAAGATCCAATTGAAAACTTACCTTGACAGTAGTGCAGACCGATGGTTCCGCAATCGAGTCGTTGGGGTGAACCGTACTCAGCGGTTTTGGACAACTGAAGAGGTGATAGTAGGCCTGTACAAGCGGTTTATTAGGTCAATTACTCTGCACGACAATTACATCAAATTCAAGAATCTTACCTGGCGCGTGTCTGACACGGTGGAGGGGTTCTATGACGAGATGATCATGATTGCTGATTCTATGGCGATTCCCCCGTCAGATAGGGAATTATTGGATAAGTTCATGGATAACATACCGAAGAAGTACGTCGATGAAATGATCGACAAAGGATTTGATGTTATCCTCGATCCTCTTGATGAACTTGTGGATGGCGCCGCAGATGAGGAACGCCTGGCGTATACCAGGAAGCATGTCGCCGACCGGCGCCATGAATCTACGAATACGCGTCGTGAGAAGTCTGATGAGAAGCTCCCTCCTTTGCCCCATAATGCCAACGCGTTTAAGAATGCTTGGCGGTCACGATTGGTGAGTCGTACGGTCGTACGTCCTCTTGTGAATAAGGCTATTCCTGCGGTTGAACGACAGAAGCAGGATGGCGTGGCCCAGCGTGATAAGAAGCCTGATCGTGGCGTAGGTGATGGGAACAAGCCCGATAATTGGCGTCCGCGTAACGTTGGCTCTAACGTCAAGTGTCACGACTGTGGGAAGGACGGTCAGTATCGTGGTCATGCTGACTGTCCTGGGGCGAACGCGCCTCTTAGAGATCGCCGAGAGGGCAAACCGGCTATTTGTGCTGCTCGTACCGATAGTGGTGGCGATCTGGAGGGTGCTGATGAGATGTCTGGTGCTTTAGATAATCAAGAGTGCGCCTCACCGGGTTCTGAACATGGATCTGGATCGTTTGATCCTGCCAGGGATGCATACGAAATCCTTGAGTATGAGGATTATGGTTCCGACACGTCCCATGTTGGTAATCGTGACGCTGACGATGCAGAGTGCCTGCGTGCTATGCATAGTGCGGGCACAGACTGTGGGTCCTATGCTCCTAGCGAGTACGGCGGCAGTCAGTTCGAAGGGGAGTGTATGTATGCGATGCGCTGTGAGTACGATGATGAGGGTGATTCAGGCTTAGGCGACATGACTTACCATGATGACTTTGGTAGGGATCATGTTGCATTCAGTCCGAAGTTGGACGACACAGTCATGAAGCCCGACGTGGTTTTCGCAATGACGGATGACGCGAATACTGTTGCGGCAATTAAGGGCCGTGGTAACAAGGTATTTGAGATTAACGTACCCAAGGAGACTATTGAACGGCCGAGGTTGAAGCCAGAGGAGAAGCTTTGTCTCGTTACATACGTCGACGTCGGAGGCTGCCAGGGACTGACTCTGTGGGATAGTGGGAGTAATACTTCTGCCATTAGTCCTGGATTCTCTAATGTGGCGAAGCTTGACGTACGACGGCTGAAGGAGCCTGTACCGTTGTACTTGGGCATAGTTGGGAGCCGTTCAGTGATTAATTTTGGTACTATGGTGGACGTTAGCTTGCCGCGCGTCACTGGAAAGCAGTACTTTGACATCACGAACCTTGACAGGTACGATGTCCTGATTGGAACGCCATTCATGTTGAAGCATGGCGTGATACTGGACTTCGAGACACAGTGTGTACGAATTGGAAACACGATGTATCCGGGGAAGGTCGTCCCAGTGAACCCGAATATTCCTCAGCGGTTTAGGATGCGCCGCCCGGTGGATGACTCTAGTCAGTCGCGTCAACGCGCGCTGGAGTCCTCCAATTGACTAGCCGGCGGTGGTAGCGGGGCAGTGAGGCCTCCTCGAAGTAGCGTTGTCGAGGTGGAAGAGTCCTGTGATAGCGACGAGGAGGATGACGCAGAAGAGAAAGTTGAGATCCATAGCCTGCCCTGCGAGGCGGGCATTCCGCTCCTTTTATCTGAAGATGAGTACACTGAGTGGGTCGCAGGCGACGGTGCCTCTGTGATGAACGAAATTCGTCGGCAGAAAGATGAGACATCGTGTGAGTCGGCGACTGAGACGAGCCGGGACTGTGGTGGCGAGAAGGAACCGCCGTCACGTGTACGTAATAGAACAGTTCCTAATTTGTTGAATGATTATTGTCAACCGACGTCTTCCAATGTAAAGGTTGAATCATTGGTGTCAATTGATGATGAAAGACGCGAGGAGCGCGAGATCCTTGGGGAAATCTTGTCCGAGTATCGTGAGGAACGAGACGCGTCGACAGGTACCTTTTGGACTCGCGTGCCTCGTGTACCTGGCATAGAGAGCCGATTGACGAATGATTCTATGCCTGTGGAGTTTGCTACGTTGGCCTGTGATATGGCTGAGTATACGCTTTACGGGCGTCAGAGCGATCCGAGTACTTACCCTGCTTATTACGATGGGCCGCGTGGAGGCTCGTGCAATGTGAAGTCGGATACGCTTGGGCCCTTTGAGTTTACACGCTCTCGTTACTCCGCTGAGAAGCGCGAGCTGCTGATGCACATGGATGTCAAGCCTGACTTCATGCATGATGATGATTCTATTTCTATGGTACGAATGGTTCAGGCGAACCTGGCGAGACTCCACCATCCTGAGTACGTCCCACCTGAGCCCCAAATTGCAGATGTGACGAATACGTTGAAGGGGAAGAACAGGGCTTTAGAGCTCTCCGATGATGATATTCCCCGGCTACGCGAACGCTGGTACGAGGAGTATGCGGATATGATGGGTGGCGTACCTGAGCAGATGCCGCCGTGGAGAGAGGTTAATCATGAGATCAATCTGGTTGATGACAACAAGAAGTACCACTATCACATACCCGCCCGGTGTCCGCACTCCTTGCGTGATGAATTACGTGTCAAGACCCAGAGATACTTGCGTGCTGGATGGTGGGAAGCATGTACTGTTGAGCAAGCTGCTCCTCTACTGTGTGTCCCAAAGAAGGATGGTAAACTCCGTACCGTTGTTGATCTACGGCAGAGAAATGACAACACTGTTAAGGATGTTACGCCTTTGCCGGACCAGGAGCTCATACGTGAGGATGTGGCGCGCGCGAGGTATCGTTCTAAGATTGATCTTTCTGACGCGTATGAGCAGGTGCGAATTGTTGTTCGCGATTTGGTCAAGACGGGCTTTAAGTCGGTGAGTGGGACCTTTATCAGTAAGGTCATGCAGCAGGGCGACTGCAACGCGCCCGCAACCTTTCAGCGGCTGATGACTGCTATATTTCGGGATGCTATTGGTGATTTTGTGCATGTTTACCTTGATGATATTTTTGTGTTCTCGGACTCGATTGAGGATCATGAAAAGCATCTGGGTATTGTCCTGGGACGCCTTCGGGAACAATTGTTGTACATGAAACGTAGTAAGTGTGAATTGTACGCGACGGAGGTTGACTGTCTCGGTCATCGGATTGATGATCAAGGTCTACACGCAGATGGTGATAAGCTGGCGCGTATCCGTGAGTGGAGGACGCCGCGGACTTACCATGATATTCAAAGGTTTGTTGGGTTGGTCCAGTACCTGGCGCCATTTCTGCCGGATATATCATCGTATACGTCGCCGTTGATGGCAATGACACAGAATGGTCATCCATTTTTGTGGCGGCCTCTGCATCAGCGGTGCTTTGAGATGATAAAACAGATATGCTGCAAGACGCCGATACTATGTCCTATTGACCCTAGGAAGGCTGTGCCGATATGGCTTGTCTGTGACGCGTCTCAGTATGGTGTAGGCGCGATGCTGAGTCAAGGGCCTACTTGGGATTCGAGTCGGCCCGCAGGTTTTATGTCAAAGAAGTTCTCGCCGGCACAACAGCATTATCGCGTGTACGAGCTGGAGACGCTTGCTATTCTTGAGGCACTGATGAAATGGGAAGATAAGTTGATTGGATATCGCATTCATATAATCACGGACCATCAGGCGCTCGAGTTCTTCCACACGCAGAAGAACCTGACGCCGCGTCAGATGAGGTGGACGGACTATATGTCTCGCTTCGATTTTGACATTACTTATGTTAAGGGTGAGAATAATAAAGTTGCCGACTGTTTGTCTCGTTATTACGAGAATGATACTTGGGACGATGTACACCCACCTGAAGAGTATGTTCGTGCTGATGTCCGTATCGATCCTCAAGGTCATGACTTGCCGATTCAGCGGTATAATGAGTACATGAGTAACGCTGTTGAAATACGTGCCCTGCAGGCCGCTGAGCTTCGCCGGAGTAAGCGGTTGCTCGAAAGGAAGGAGATCCGTGACATCGAGGCCGAGGAGCTGGCGCACGGCGAGCGGACGCGCGCTTCTATGCGCTCACAAGCGTCAGACGATTCCACATTCGCGTCTGATTGGAGCGACATGACTATAGATGACATGTTAGAAAATGTCGGCGATAGAGAGGGATTCAAATTGCCTACGGATGATTTTGACACAGCGGTTCGCGTGGCGTCCATGTCTGACCCCTTGTTGAGCAAGATTCTTGAGAGCCCGGATGATCACAAGTTGTTTCGTGCGGTGAATGGACTCGTGTGGTACAGGCGGTCCCGTGGTGACGATGCGCTTTGCTTGCCGGCTGGTCTATGTGGCGACCAGAGCATTCGAGGTATGGTGGTGGAACAAGCTCATCGTACCTTGGGTCATTACGGAGCTCAGCGTACATCTGAATATGTTCGCCGGTGGTATTGGTGGCCTCGGATGTATAAAGATATCGAGAAGTTCTGCACGAGCTGCGAATTCTGTCAGCGGACGAAGCCTTCGAATCAGAAGCCTGCTGGGAAACTGCACTCACTGCCGGTGCCTACACGGCCTTGGGAATCAATTGGTATGGATTTTGTTGGGCCGTTTCCTGAAGTGAAGAGTTTCAATTACTTATGGGTCATCGTTTGTCGAATGACTGGGATGGTACACCTGATACCCGTGCACACGAAAATGAAGGCCTCAGAGTTGTCGTGGATTTATCGCCGCGAGGTTGTAAGGTTACATGGTCTGCCGAGTTCAATTGTCAGTGACCGCGACTCGAAGTTTACTTCGAAGTGGTGGCGTCACTTACATCGGATATTGGGGGCCCGTCTCTTGATGTCTACGTCTTTCCACCCTCAGACAGATGGCGTCACGGAACGAATGAATAGGAATGTGGGACAAATATTCCGCGCTGAGCTGTCACCCGGTCAGAAGGATTGGCTGGATAAGATCGACATGACTGAATTTGCAATTAATTCTAGCATTACCGCGAGTGCGAGGTACTCGCCGTTCGAGTTGAATGGTGGATATATGCCGCGGATGTTGCGGACTCTAGGGAATGAGAAGAGCGTGCCTAGGGGTGTCCGTTCCTTCGCGCGTGATGCTTTAGCACACTTGGCGGCAGCACACGATGCCATTATTGCTAGCAGGGTGATTCAGGCTCACCATGCGAATAAGAGGCGTGGTGTCGAGCCTACGCTGAAAGCTGGTGATTTGGTTTATTTATCAACTGCGAATTTGAACTTGCCGAAGGGACGTACTAAGAAGTTGTGGCCATTGTATGTCGGCCCGTATGCTATCCTTGAAGCATTTCCTGAGTCGAGCACGTACAGGCTGGATCTGCCGCCAAGCTTGTCCGCGCGCCGTATTCATCCAGTATTCCATGTGAATTTGTTGAGAAGGCATGTTCCCAGCGACGATGTTCTGTTCCCGAGTCGCCTGACGCCTGGTCCCTATGATTTTGGCGGACAGGAGGATGACGAGGCGTATATTGACGAGGTCCTTGGACATCAGTGGGTGGATAATAGGACTTTGGAGTTGCAGGTCCGTTTCACTGACGGTGATACGCTGTGGCAGTCCCTGGAGAGCATGAGGGACACGGAGGCTTTGCAGACTTATCTTGATCTGCAGGGAGTTAAGCATCCGCGTTCATTAAGCAGACATTGAGTGGCAGAGTGGAGCACAGATAGGGATGTGATGTTGATCGATGGCCCTGACTCCTCTTTTGCTTCCGCCCCCATGGCGTTTTGCTTCCGTTGAATCTTTTATACTGCGCGGGTTGCCTGGCGCGATTTCCCTCCCGCTTTTTGTCGCCGACGCGTATTTGGACTGTGTCGTCATGTCGGATTTGCCTAGTCTATGGGCTTCTGGTGAGGGTGCGACGTTACGCCCGGATGACTTTTCTACTGTGCGTTGGAAATTACCCCACATGTGTGGTACTGACGATTAGATAGCCTGTTCCTGACTGGGCTATGGAGATGGACACTAGTGCTGCTGGACATTCCGTTGACGTTGCTCCTTCGAGTGCGATTCGTTCATCGCCTGGCCATAGAGCGTCTAGTCACCCATACCGTCGCCCCGCGAAGGCGCAGCGCAAGACGCAGGGTGCCGAGACACAGGCGCAGATGGCGGCGTCTGTCGAAGCACGTTTCCCGATCTTGTCCCCAGGTGTCCCTTTGGAGAGCAGTCTCATACGCCGTGAGGCTTTGCGTTTCCGTTCACACGAGAATCCTACGGCGGAGTCGATTATCGAGGGCTACGAGCATGCTGCTCCTTTGCGGCAGCCTGTTCTTGACGACGACGTTGGTGTCTCAAGCGGGCTTCTGGATGACTGGATGCCTACTGGGAATCGCTTTGCACCTCTTGCAGACGATGACGATCTTCCTGCTCGTGACCCTCCCACTATCTCCTCGCTGATTGCGCGGGTTGAGGATGGTGTCGTTTACCGCGATGCCGGTTACGGCGGTGCGTTGAAACACCCCCGCATTTTCGTCCAGCGCGGAGTCAATGCGGTTTACCATGGCAGCCAGGCTACTGCTGCACATGCGCGTCTGGTTCATGGCGGTGAGTGGCAGATGGATGCCGGTCGCGCTGGATGGCCGAATGGTTTTCCGCTCACTCCTCAGGAGCTGCTGGATGGCTTGGACAATATTGAAAGGTTTCCAGCATCGCCGGCGACGCGTCGGAAGCTCGGTCTGTTGGGACATATGTTTGTGGTATCGACGCGTATGGTGCCCCACATCATTGATGTGACGACGGCGCTGGCTCTCCGGTTTGTTGATGGCCATCGACGGGAGGTGCTGCGCGCTTTTGACGATAAGGAGCTCTTCCTCGCCTTCCGCCAGCCGCAACGCGATAGGAAAGCGTTCCCCGCTGTTAAGCCGAACTCTTTTAATACGGACGCGGATCGCTTGGCGACTTACACTATTGCTCGGTGGACCGCGGCCTTTGCAGCGCCTGGAACGCAAGGTTTCCGGCCTGGTATGGCAATGGACACGGCTTTCCGGCAGTATACCCCGTGTGTTTATGCGCAATTCGTGTTTGAACACCTTTCTCCGTACGTTCGTCGACCGGATGGTTCCTTGGTGTTTGCTTCCCCGGAGGCTCAGCGTTGTTTTGCAGTCTGGTTTGTTCGCTTGTTGGCGTGTCCTCACGCATTGCTTGAGCTGATTGCGAAACATAATGCGCGGCACCCTGATTCGCCTTTGGTTCATAATGCGGAGAGGCCGCTGAGGCTTCGACGGTTGATCTTGGATCAGAGTCGTCAGTCTATTCGCGAGGCGACGCTTTTGTACCTCTTTCTGGACAATGGGTTTACTGTCGAGTTCTTGTCGACACTGTATCCGTGGGCGCTGAGGTATATCGACCATATGATTAGGGCAGACACGGATGATCTGGAGGTGTGGATTCGGATTGACGACGACCGCCTTCGTTGTATTCGTCAGTACGGCGAGCCGCAGGTGAATGCTTCCTTCGATACTTGGATTGTTTTGTCGCCACATGACGAGGAGCATGTCTTGGGGATTATCGAGGGCGAGGCTTATGCCCCGCGCAAGGAGGATCGTGTGGATCGGTTTGCGCTGCAGAAAGATGACTGGATATTGTTTGGCGAACACCCGGTCTTCCGGCATTGTCGTCGGGAGACGTACGAGGAGGAGATGGCTGAGTTGGCCGCGCGTGAGGCGTCGCGTGAGGACATCTCAGGTCAATTTGAAGGACTTTCGGTTGTGGCCTAGTTGACTATGTTTGACATTTTTCTTTTACTTTATGCTAACCTTATAATTCTTTTCTTTTCTTTAGATCCCTTGCAGGAATCTAGGGGGGGGTGTGTAAGGTACTAGGTCCCTTACATAGCCACCAAGTATATACAGTACATTTAGGAGCCTACAGCTCCTTAGTCTTTTACCTTTATGTTCATACTTTAACCTACGAATCTACGTGGTTCTGGTTCTCCGGTGTGAACATACAAGGCCTTTTACAACGGGCACCCAGCCCTCCTGCCCGAAACCAACTATTTTCCGGAGCTTCTCTAGAAGCTCGTCCGCTTCTGTCTGTTCTACATCCAGCTTCCTTGTCTCGTGTACGTCCTCGGCGTCGAACACGATAGGGCACGGCGAGCCTCCCTCCGTAAGCGTCTCCCAGTTCTCCGTTGCGTCTATAAGGTCAACTTTCAGTGGAAGAGTTTCGCCTTCCCATGTGTCACTGGCGTGGTAGAAGAGGCGGCGGCGGAGCACGCCCATGGGGTCCGTCAATGCCGCGTAATGAAGCTTGTTGTGTTCCTCCGTGTTTTTGACGTAGTGATAATGGACGAGGCGGCGACGGTAGAGTTCCATCTCATTGCTTTGCCGGATTTTGCTGAAATCGTTGAAACGCTCCGGTAGGGAAGGCCGTGTCATAAATCGCGAGAAAGCCTGATTTTGAATTCGCTCAGGTATACCGGCAAGGAGAAACAGTGGTAGGATCGAGATGTCTTGCAAGTCAAGCAGGCTGATGATGCGCAAGTTAGAGTCGACGATGATGTTGCCCGGCTGGAGGTCGGGATGGCGGATGCGGAAATGTCTGAGGGTCGGGTTCTTGGGGATAAGTGACGACGCGATGAGAAGATAGCGCTCCAGGTTCTCGATGTGATCCGACGGTGACTGCTTCTGGTACTGATAACCTTCCCTCCGAATGCGCTCGAACGGTAATAGCGGTCGACCGAACTGCTTCAGGTAAGCTAATTCCTTGTCAGTTCCTTTCACGAGGGTTGCTTGGACACTCTCGTCTATAGTTATTAGTGGGAGTAATGTAAAAAAGGGAAGAGAGCAGCCTACATGGTCCTCGATCTACGTTGAGCTGTGATCTCCTGCCATACCACAGAGGCAGTCTTGTATCTGGACCGACGCAGAAACGTCCGCCCTCTAGCGGGATGCCCGGCCTCTCAACAACTTTTTCCAAGTCTTTTGTATAGTACAGGCTTCCGCCAGCGGGGAAAGAAATTGACATCATCTTCGACTCGAGTTCAGCAATTTGGCGGGTGATTAAAATAATGTCCTCCTCCCCTAGATCAAACCAGCTGTCGCTTAAGCTAGTGCCTTTGACGAACTCCATGAAGATATACTCAGTCTCTGCCGCGTTGTCCGGCGAAGGCGAGTATCCGTATACCTCAGGTATAGGCAGCCCAGAGGAACGGAGTAAGGTCATAGTAGCCACTTCACTAGCGACACTGAAGTACTTGGTATTCTTGGGAGTTGTATCCGGGTACGGGATACGGGCTACCATTTGAAAGCCACCGTGCATAGTGATAAGGAAGACACGGTTAAACCCACCCTCGGCGAGTTTATGCAGGTCGACGATGTCGTCAGGACTCCGATTGACGGACTCGGCTGCAAGCCGACGTAGCCCATCGACGTTGAAGACGCGTCTGCGCTCTGCGTGGCGAAGGGCATCGTTGATGCTAAACAGATTAGATTACGGTTAGACGTATACCCATAGAGCAACATGGATGAGGCTAACAGCCACCGCCCTGATGTGTACTCAAAAAGATTGTTACGGTTGTGTGCCATCATAGAGAAGGCGCGACGTGGCGGCAAACGGGTCTGAGAGGCAATTTGAAGGAAGCTCGAGTAAGACAAGGGTGATGAACGACGGCGGAGAGACAGCGAGACTGGAACTGCCAGAAAGTCGAAGACGAAGTTCGCGCTCCCAAGACAGGGCATCCCAAGACACGCAAAAGGGCAGAAGAAGGGTCTGAAGAGAGAGGCTAGCTTTTCCACGCCTCGAGTGCGGTCATGTGACGTATAAGGGCTTGATCCCTTCCCCTTTCATTCCCCTGGAACCATACCCGTGAGATGGGGGAAAGAATGTAGAGACGATCGTCCTGACGATTGCATGGTCTTGTATTTTAAGTAGGGATGATAGATAATTAAGCGACCGTCTCTGTTTCGAGGCCGGATCGGCTAGCATACAGTATAAGTAGTATAAACATTCAATTTTACGCCCCAGCTGCTTTCATCTCCGCTTCGACAAAGCCTTTCATAAATCCACTATCCATGAACTCCGTGATCCTCCTAATCTTATCCCCTTCGACTTCAACAGTGAACATATACTCATTATGCCACGGTGTCCCAAGCTTCGACGTGCCGTCCGAAGTTGCCTGCATTGAACTTGATCAGTATCGTCTAAACCTGGTGGACAGCGACCAGGCCTACATAAGCAATGATTCTATTCTCAGATTTAGTCTCGTAGACTTCGTGGACCGTGAACTGCCAAAAATCAACACGAAAAGCGCAAGAAGGTTGATTCACTGTTACCTTCAACGCGCCGGGCGTGAACCATCGATTAAGACTCCCTTCTAGCGTCGCCAGAAGCTGAGACTTTGCATGAACAGGCATCCCCGCCGACGCCGGTTTAACAGTCAACTCAAAGTCGTCTGTGAACAAGGCTAGCGCGGCGTCCCAGTCAAGGGCGGATGCCGCGGTCAAGTAGGAGTGGAGGAGCGCAGTTGCAGTAGGCATGGAGGAGAGTGTTAGTAACCATGAATGTCCGTCGTCTGTCTTTTAAATGTCGAGGGTACGTATGCGCATTTGTGTCATGACGTTCCGAACCAAGTAATTTTCTTTTCCTGCTTTCCGAAAAGTTACCATGTATTTTTAGCGTCTGGCAAGGCATCGTTTAACGTTCACTGTTCAACATTCAACATTAAAGAATGTGGGTATCAGTGGATGTTGGATTTAGATTCAAAGGCTTTCAAAGGGCGACATTCGAATCGCATTCTGAGGCGTGAATGCTTGTAGTGGTGCATTTGAAGGGTCATCTCGGATTGTGGAAATTTGTGGTCATCATCTGCCACTGTCTCCACACGGCCTTCACCGAAGGGCTCCGTCTTCACCCGCACCCGATTCTCAATGATATGGGAGCTATGGCCTCCATCGCATGTTAGTCTTCC
Source organism: Hymenopellis raphanipes (assembly GCA_003314085.1). Classification (NCBI taxonomy): domain Eukaryota; kingdom Fungi; phylum Basidiomycota; class Agaricomycetes; order Agaricales; family Physalacriaceae; genus Hymenopellis; species Hymenopellis raphanipes. Next base: position 14,823 of record QLPD01004219.1, read on the forward strand.
AGCATCTCAATCAGCAATATGGTCCTCACTGTCTTACAAACTGCCAGTCGACATGTCTGCTGAGCTCGTATGGCCGAAAGGTTAAGTATAGTACTTGCCATATGTGATGTAGGGATTGGATTTTTTTCTGCTATTTTTGGGCTTCATCCAGCTCGACTCCGTAAAGAGTGTCCAACTCGTTGAATCAGGGTTTCTGTGACTAAGATTGGAAGAGGCTGCGGGGCCAAGTCCTTTTCCTCCCGAGCTCGCCACTTAACGCCTTCTTCAAGTCCAGCATATCTGCCGGCAGACGAGTAACCAGCTGGTTACTCACTCTCGTACCCTCCCCTCTCAATAGATGGATTGGGTATGTGAGCTGTGGCCTCCTTCGCATGTTAGTCTTCCAGCGTCTCGATCAGCAAATGTGGCCCTCACAGTCTTAAGGCGAAATGTATCCCGAGCTTATATGGCCGAAAGGTTACTTGCTCCATGTTTCTGGGCCCATCTTTTTCTGCTATCTTTGGGCTTCATCCAGCTTTGCTCCTCGACTCCATAAATAGTGAGCACCTCGTTGAATCGGGGTTTCGACGGAGAACGTGACTATGATTATATTTTTCCAAGAGGCGCGGGGGAGGTCCTTTCCTCCCGAGCTCGTCGCTCAGCCCCTTCAAACTCAAGTCCAGCATATCTGCCGGCAGATGAGTAGCCAACTGGTTACTCACTCTCTTAAGCTTGTTATCTAATCGCTGTATTTTTGGTTCCTCCTACGAATGGCCAGTCCTAAGTAAAACGAGAACGAATATTAACCCTGAACGACGTTAAAAACCTTGCTTTCAGTGCAGACCCTCGCGTACTCAGACGGTAAGTCATGACCACGACATGATCGCGAGGTGGGTGAACTCACCTCGTTCCAAGTAACGCGAAGAAATAAGCAATCCTCGAACCTTTTCCTAAAAGAACACTTCATGCCTCCAAGAAACAGCATGTTGGAGTGCCATGACTATTCAAGGCCGACAGTTTCCTTAACAAATGAAGGCTGACCCGAAGTGTTTTGGCAGATTACGATTGAATTGTTGATAGGAACCCTTCTTATACAATCTACAAGAGGTAAATAATTTCGTACGCCACAATGAGAATCAAAGCCCTTTCCCATCAACTTTCCTCAATGTCAAGTTATCAAGGTCGACACCGTCAAAAGTCCTAACCTATATCAAATGTAAGCCCCGTTCATCGAGCCGACGATCAGCTCACATTGACCCCCCTCATACCCTCGTAGTCCCCAGACAGCATAGACGTCCCAAAAATACTCGTCCCGCACCTGGGGCAAAAGTTGTGCACGAGTCGGCCTTGGCCAAACGTGTACGCCTGAGTCGTCGCATTCATCTCAATTGAACAAGAAATTTGAGGCTAGCACATACCGTCGTCTCGCCCTCGCCAGAATAAAACTTGATAGCATCTTGCTTGAGATAGACGAATAGGTAGGCGTTGCGCGCGCAGATGGAGCAGTTGCAGCTGATCACCTCGTGCCCGCGCTCAAGAGGCGGCGAGATGGTCGCGGCGAAGCTGATCTTGCCGCAATGGCAGCTGCCCTTGTAAGTCGCGGAGTCGTCGGAGGATGTCATTGGGTGTTAAAGTCGGGGGACGTTAACAGTGGCTGTCCAAGTTTCGGAATAAAAAGTCTATGGATATGTCTCAGTCAAACAGAGCCCACGCAAAAGATACACAAGCTCTGTCAATACTACAATACACAGATACGTTTTGACGAAAAACAGCAACACACCCAACTCGTCCTAGAACCCACTCGTAGTAACCCGCATCTGCTCCAGCTTCTTCAAAACCTCACCAACCGTTCTATCCAGCTCACTCGCAATCCCGCCCTGCTTCTGCGTCGACAACGACGCGTACGTCTCACACAAGTCCCCATCCACGACAGCCTTCACCGGCGTATAATACCCCCGCCAGCTAAGATGATCCCGGCCAACCAGGCTCGCATGCTCAGTGCGCATGTGCTGCTCCAACGTCGACAGAAAATCCACATCTTCCTTGGACACAAACGGAACAAGGATCCCAATAGTCCCGTGCAAAGCCGTATACAGCAGAATTTCACGACCACCAGCGACCATCGCCACCTTGTGAATCGACGTTATAATATCGCCGACATGGAAATTGCAGAGCAATTTCGTCTTATGCGGCGCGCCCATGAGTTGTCCTTTTTCGTGGAGGATGCCAGCACCAGTAGGGTCGTCGTCCACTTGGTCGGAGACGCTAGAGTCCAACCGGTTTATAAACACATTTCCGAATCGGTCACCACACGCAACGGTGTTATAATCAACCATCGTGAAGGCAGATATCCAACGGGGTTGACTGTCGTCCGCGAATACGAGTAATCGGTTCTCCGGTGCCTTGTAAGCCACGAATGAAATCGACTCTTGCATATCGGCAACGAGAATTCTAGAGCCTTGCGTTTCCAGACTGACGATGGCGGAGCCAAAAGTCTAGGGGCATCCAGGTAAGAAACTCAAGGAATCATGACAGGTTGAACGAACCTTATTTTCAGTCTTCCTCAACAGTTTCTTTTTTCCGATGTCATAGAGCCGCAAAGCTTTGCCTACACCAGCAATCAGACGTCCCTGGAAGGCAAGAAGAGCGAGCGGGACATCATCTGTTTCGGTCTAAAACGTGTATAAGCAACGACACGAAGAGAAAAGCGGCGCAGAAGTACCTTGTGCAGCAACTCCAACTCAGCACCATCGTTCACAAACTTATACGTTCTCAGGTAGCCACTAGAGCACGATTTTGGGGACACTACCGTGTCCACGGCAGTCCCAACAACCAAATGAAGATCGTTGTTCTTGGCCGAGAACGGAACGATGGCCAATGAGAATGCGCACTCGTTGGCATCAAGATGTAATAATGATAAAGTCTTGGACTATGAGAAATGCGGGTTTAGCGTACACTTCGCTGAGAGAATAATCGCGCACCTCAACAGGATCCACAATGCGTATACACGACCCCCAGGTACCTGCTGGGCCTCTTGGCCGGCCGAAGACCTCCGCCGGAAGGTTCACAACCTCCTCGTCTACTTGCTTGCCTTTACGTTTCTATCGTGACACGCTCAGTCATCAACGGAGCCACTGACAGCGGCAGGACAGGCGACTCACAAGATCATCTATTCTTCTCTGAGCCTCCGCATCTCCGACGACCCGGTGGTCACCTTCGATGATATAGAAGTACTCATTATTAGGGTGCGTGATGAACTTGCGCGGTGTATAAGATAACGGAAGTGACTCGGACTTCAACTTCGTGCCCAACTTTGGTATTTGGAAAATCCTGAAAAAGTGTAAGGCAGGGAAGACAGACCCAGGAGACAGCAGTGGTCGCTCAGTAGGAACAATTGATTAAAAATCAGCATTCAGCGAATGACATCTGGTGTCATGCTCGAATCTCTAAAAGTCATCTCCGCGACCACCGCAGTCGAGAAATCAAAGGAAGTGTGGCACTTACCGAAGGGTGCTTCCCGTAATGCCAATGAGGCCCTCTGGGCTAAGCTCCGCCGAGAAACCCCAAGCATAATCAAACGTCTCAAAAATGAGCGGTGTGAAA